>JALIZH010004180.1:0-139372 GCA_030522465.1 Rhipicephalus appendiculatus | reverse complement strand
CATTCGACGAGGTTCCCGAACCACCATCCTTCTGGAAGCGAGAACGTCGCCTCAACTATCGACCACAATCCGAAGATACACACACTTCAGCACGAGCTTCCGGTCACTCCCGACAAATCACGGTCGCCGCTGGATCTCACCACCTCGACGTGCTGCTGCGGAATATCAACCAACACCACAGCGCCTTCCTCCAGACTACTACGACACGTCACGACGTGCGCCTGCGGGCTACCACCCAACTCCGCGTGCCTCTCTACCACTAATTCGAACCGTGACGCGCCAACTTGCTACGCATGCGGTCGCCGAGGGCACATCTCGCGCTTCTGCCGCCGCCAGCCGCGAGGGCCACGTTTTTTCAGCATACCCGGCGCGTGTGCACGAAACCTCGACCTCCCAATCTGTAGTCAGCCCTCTACGGCAGCAGTGGCCTAACGGATTGCGTGACGAATCCCCAGCCTCCGAGCGAAGCCTTACGCCACCTTCGAGACGACCACGCCGTTCGCCGTCCCCGCTTCGTCGGTCGCCTTCTCCACTCAGCTGGAAACTAGCTGGTGTGGCCGATGGAAGATGCGGTCGCGGAACAGTCAGATTCGCCAATTCCTCCTTCTGCTGTGATGTTCAAGAACAAAGTGCGTGTGTGTGTATCGACGGTGTGAATACTATTGCTCTTGTGGACACCGGTGCTACCATTTCGGTGATGAGCCTTCATTTTAAAAATCACTTTTTAGGACATAAAGTTATGTTTGCACTGGGATTGCAGTGAAGGCTTTTCGCGGAGTTGGAGGAGAAATGTTGCGCCCCGTTGGTGTGTGTTCGGTATTGGTAATGATTGGAGGACAAAGTTTTAAAGACAGAATTCATTGTATTGGCGCAAGCAACTCAGCAACGTTACCTTGGGAATAGACCTCCTTCGTGAATGCGGCGCTACGCTGACTGTGGGACTGGAGAAATTATTCGCCAAAAAAGGACGTTGCCCACTGCACTTCGGTACATTTGACTCTACTCAACCAGCCGACGTTCTTTCACGGGTTGTCTGAAGAAGATTCGTTGATCCCTGGTCGTTCAGCCATGTTTATTCCCGTATGCTGTTCTCGCGTCCTGTCGGGATCCTGCAGCGGCTTAGTGGAACCAGATCACACCAACGCACTTAAGAAGAATGTGTGCTGGTCCCTCGGTCAGTTGTTGAAGTCATCGACGGACGTGCTTTCTTGTGGACAGTCAACACTTCTCTGAGTCTGTCTGTCTGCCAGCCGGACTCAAATTAGGTACATTTCAGAGCAGACAACAATTGACGTCCGGTCGGTTGGAGGGTCCTCAGACATCCGTCTACCAACGCCTGACTACTCGGCTGACTTACGGCGCATGATAAACAAGTCGTTGCCTTCTACCGAGCAGCATGTTCTTCAAGAGGGCTCGCCGGATACACGACAGTGTTTGATTCTGCTCAACGCGATCATTGTTCTGCGCTCCCAAAATCGCGTATGCACCACCGTATCAACACTGGAGACGCTACACCGATACGCCAGAAGCCTTACCGCGTATCTCCTTCGGAAGAAAGGAAAGTGATCGCCGAACAGGTCAACGACATGCTGCAGAAGGGCGTTATTCAGGAGTCATGCAGCCCCTGGGCAGCTCCTGTTATACTGGTCAAAAAGAAGGACAACTCATGGAAGATTTTGTGTCGACTACCGCCGCCTTAACGCCGTCACAAAGAAAGACGTGTATCCTTTACCACGCATCGACGATGCTCTTGACTGTCTGCACTCCGCTGCAGTACTTTTCATCCGTCGACCTGAGGTCTGGGTACTGGCAGATACCAATGCATCCGTCTGACAGAGAGAAGACTGCTTTCGTTACACTCTGACGGCTTATTTGAGTTTAACGTTATGCCATTTGGCTTATGTAACGCTCCAGCAACATTCGAGCGAAGCGATTTATGGACTCCATCCTGCGCGGTCTCAAATGGGGAGACTTGTATGTATTTACCTGGATGACGTCATTATTTTCGGCAGGGCTTTCCACGAGCATAACCAGCAGCTCAGCGTTGTTCTGAATTCTATCAAACAAGCTGGTCTCATTTTAAACTCAAAGAAGTGCCACTTCGGTGAGCGCCAAGAAGCTGTTGTTCTTGGATATCTAGTAGACCAGGACGGCATACGACCAGACCCCAACAAGATCTCTGCAGTCCGTAACTTTAAGCCACCCAAGACAGTGAAGGACCTTCGTAGCTTCCTGGGCCTTTGCTCTTATTTCCGCAGGTTTATTAAAGACTTCGCCCAGCTGGCCCATTCACTCACGGACTTGCTTCGAAAGGACACTCCCTACCGGTGGACCACAGAGTGCGAGGCTGCTTTCGAACAGCTGAAGTTCTTGCTCACTTCCGGACCCCTTTTGCATCATTTTGACCCGGAGGCACTCACAGAACTGCATACCGATGCAAGTGGCTTGGGCGTTGGTGCTGTCCTCGTCCAGTTTCACGACGGACGTCAACACGTCATTGCGTATGCAAGTCGTGCTCTGACAAAGGGTGAAAGCAATTATACTGTAACAGAACTGGAATGTCTTGCAGTTGTTTACGCCATACACAAGTTCAGACCTTATTTGTACGGCCGACATTTCAAGATCGTAACCGATCATCACTCGCTATGTTGGCTTGTTGGACTACGCGACCCAGCTGGCCGGTTGGCTCGATGGGCATTGCGGCTTCAGGAATATACCTTTTTCTGTTGCCTACAAAAAGTGGGCAATGCCACGCTGACGCCGATTGCTTATCTCGTCTTCCATCTCCGGACGCAAGCACCGATGACGACGATTTCGACAATTACCTTGCAGCGATTTCTTCCGACTTTCCTAGCGTGGATGTCTTCAGTCAGGGAGCAACTGCGTGACCCATCACTTCGAGGAGTGATTGATGCCACCAACAGGTCTAGACGTGCAACGCAGTTCGGTGATTCGTGATGGTGTTTTGTACCGCAAGAATTACTCAGGCAATGGGGCCCCACTCCTCCTCGTCGTGCCAGAGCGCTTGCGCCTTACGGTGTTTCGGGCAATGCACTATGACATTACGTCTGGGCACCTTGGATTCGCTCGGACGCTTCATCGCATTCGACAGCGATTCTACTGGCCTCGACTGTGGAAGACGACTAAGCACTACGTTGCCAGTTGTGATGTATGCCAACGCCACAAGCAACCGACTGCTCTTCCTGCAGGCACACTGCAACAGGCTACGCCACCTACTTCGCCTTTCGAGAAAGTCGGTATAGATTTGCTCGGCCCTTTCCCCAAGTCTACCACCGGACGACGCTGGATTATCGTCTGCGTGGATTATCTGACGCGTTACACTGAGACGATGGCACTTGCTTCAGCCACCTGATCTGATGTGTCCTGGTTCCTCCTGCATTCGATTATTCTTCGTCACGGAGCTCCCCGTGTGGTGATAAGTGATCGCGGCCGGCAGTTCACCGCTGACGTTGTCGAAGAATTACTACGGCTCTGTGGGGAGCCACTATCGGCATTCCACGCCTTACCACCCGCAAACCAATGGGCTAACTGAGCGCACCAATCGTACCATCATTAACATGCTCTCCATGTATGTCGCAGCGGACCATAAGAACTGGGATGCCGTACTACCTTTTATAACGTACGCCTTTAACACCGCCAAACACGAAGTCACGGGTTACACACCTTTCTTCCTTCTCTATGCTCGCCACCCCCGAAGATTCCTCGACAGCATGCTTCCTTTCTCGACTAACGAAAACGAAAGTGTCGCGCAGACCTTGTGTCGCGCCGAAGAAGCACGTCGGCTGGCCCGGCTCAGAACTCTCTCGTCCCGTTCCCGTGCTAAGGCCCGTTACGACGCTAGACATTTGCCAGTCACCTTTGCAACGGGTGATCTCGTGTGACTTTGGACACCAGTGCGAAAGCAGGGACTTTGCCAAAAGCTTCTTTCGAAGTACACCGGTCCATTCGCCATTGTCAAAGCTTTGAGTGATGTGACCTACGTCGTCGCAAAAGTGACAGCTACCCACCGCCGTTCACGCAAGACGCAACTTGTCCATGTTGCACGACTGAAGCCCTGCACTCAGCGAGCCCTCTGACTTGTTCGGTGAGCTTCGTCTGGCCCCCAGGAAAATGTAACGCGGCGCTAGAAGAGCGCGAAAGAAGAACGAAGAGGAAGAGGAGCGGGCGCGAGGGATTTTGGGCTGATCGGCAGCATCTGACCGTCCCTTGTCTTCTGCCTGTCGCTTCATTGTAAATAAACCCATATCATCCGTAAGAATATGTTCAGGTACGCCACGCCAACGAGATCCTCCCATCTTCAGTGGAACTGAAGATCAGGACGTCGACAATTGGCTGTCGTTGTACGACAAAGTGGCTGTGGCTAATAGACTGATTGACGCCGATAAGCTGAGCTACGTCAGCTTCTATCTCCCCGGAGTGACCAATATTTGGTTTCACAACCATGAGTCGGAGTTTCCTACCTGGGCGGCACTCAAGGCTAGACTCCAAGATGTATTCGGACGCCCTGCGGTGAAAACTTCATCCGCTCCATTGAAGATGTAGTTGACCTTTGCCGGCGCATTAACGCCAATATGACCGAAGACGAGAAGATAAAGAATATTATGAAAGGCATAGAGGACGACGCCTTCCAAATGCTCTTGGCGAAGAACCCTCAGACGGTTAACGAAGTAACTACTCTTTGCCAGAGCTACGAAGAACTGCGAAAGCAACGCCTTTCTACGCGCCGAGATCTTGTATGACATGGCACGCTTTCGGCACTGACCAACAGTTCCTGTGCTGCCCCCTCCGACCCATCGTTTCTGGATCAAGTCAAACAATTTGTTCGAGAAGAATTCGCACGCCAACTGTCTCTTCTGCCAGCCACCCAAGCGTTCGAGTCGCTGTCATTCACGAGCAAGTGGCAGACATTGTACCACTAGCTCATCAGCCGACTCCAGTGACAGCTCCGCTTACCTACGCTGCCGCCGTCACCCGGCCAAGGCCGCCCTCTCCGACTGTGCCGTACGCGCCTACCAACATATTCACTTCACCTTTACCCTCGGCTGCGAACTATACACCACGGAGCTACCGTCCACCATCGCAGCCCCTTCGCCCTGCACCGCAATACTTCGCTCAATGTGCGGCCCCTGCTTTCAACCCGTGGCGCACCCATGACAACCGGCCCATCTGTTTCGCATGCGGATTCGCTGGCCACGTAGCACGGTTCTGCCGGCGACGTGCGTGGTATATTCCAGACTCTGCGCGGCCACAAAGCAATGGTCCGGACTATGCCTTTCACTCTGCTCCTGCCGCTGAGCACTTCAACGCCGCGCCTGCCGCTTCCCGAGCTTTCAGCACCCGTCGGTCTTCGTCCCGTCGTCGGCGTTCTTTGTCGCCCCTAATGCGCAGACCTGAAGCTGTCCAAGAGGAAAACTGACGAACGTAGTTCAGGAGGCATGAACTGCGCTCTCTGCGAAATGCTCAAGACCTCATTTTTTTCCCTGCGAATGTAATTGTACTTTATGCCGAAGATATTGCCATTCATGCACTTGTCGATACGGGAGCGACGGTATCAGTGATTTCCGACCAGCTTCGCCTTAAGCTCCGAAAAGTCGCGATGCCGTTTTCAGCCGTTTCGTTACGTACAGCCAGCGCCGAGCCGATTGATCCCTTGGGAACATGGACAGTTCGTGTTTTTAGAGAAGACACTATTTACCACATTGAGTTCATCATTCTGCCTCGCTGCTCTCATGCCATCATCTTGGGATGGGACTTCCTGTCATCTCATCATGCCGTTATCGATTGCGCCTGCGCGGAGCTTTCCCTGTCTCCATCCGGCGGCGGCATTTTTGAAGATTCCTCAGCCGCTTCTAATCGAGTGTTGGTCGCCACGGACACTACCATTCCTCCTTTCTCTTCCGCTCTTGTCGCCATCTCCTCCGCTTCGTTTTCCGACTCTACAGTTCTTTTCACGCCGTCTAAGCTTGCTAGTCACCGTCACCCCTTGTTACTTCCTTTTGCCCTCCTTACCATTCGACAGGGTGTCAGCGCACTTTGTTTCCAACATGTTTCCTTGTCGAGCTAACCTGCACCACGACGAGTGCCTTGGTCATGCTGAGGACCTCGACCCAAGCTTTGTCTATCATGTGCCTGACGACTCGGCTCCTCTACAGGTTGACACCGTGTACGTTGACATTCTCCCAGCGCAGCCATCTCGTGACCAACCGTTTTCTCCATGTATTGACCCAAACCTCACTCCTGTCAGCACACCCAGTTGGTCGCGCTCCTCGACCGCTTTCGTACGTCATTCGACCTCCAACAAGCTCGCTTAGGCCACACTTACACCGTTGTCCGCTACATCGACACCGGAAACCACGCGCCATTGCGTCAACGGCCGTATCGTGTGTCCGCAACGGAGCGCCGAGTCATCGACGAGCACGTAGGAGACATGCTCAAACGTGGCGTGATACAACCTTCGCACAGTCCCTGGGCCTCTCCTGTAGTGTTGGCAAAAAAGAAGGATGGCACCATTCGCTTTTGTGTGGACTACCGTCGACTCAACGAGATAACCCGTAAGGATGTTTACCCGCTTCCCCGTATTGACGACGCGATAGACTGCCTTCAAGGCGCCGAATTTTTCTCGTCCCTCGACTTACGATCAGGCTACTGGCAGGTCCCGGTGGCTGAAGCCGACCGCCCGAAGACTGCCTTTTCATCACACCTGATGGTCTCTATGAGTTTACCGTCATGGCTTTCGGCCTGTGCAATGCGCCTGCCATATTTAAAAGAATGATGGATAACATCTTGCGAGGACTGAAATGGCAGATATGCCTTTGCTATCTGGACAATATTGTCATCTTTTCACCGGACTTTCCTTCCCACCTTCTTCGCCTCGAACGCGTCCTCATATGCATCGCTAACGCCGGACTCCAGCTCAACTTGAAGAAATGTCGCTTTGCCGCTTGGCAGCTGATCATCCTCGGCCATGTCGTGTCAAAAGATGGGGTACTCCCTGAGCCGTCGAAACTACAAGCTGTCGCTGAATTCCCCCCGACCAAACACCTTGAAAGAGCTTCGCAGCTTTATCGGGTTATGTTCATACTTTCGCCGCTTCATCCGCAACTTCTCCACCAGCATAGACCCTTTGATACAGCTCCTACGTGCTGACCACAACCTTTCAACCTGGTCACCAGATTGTGATGCCGCGTTTACAACGCTGCGTCGTCTTCTCACCTCTCCTCCGATCCTGCGGCATTGCGACCCAAGCGCTCCGACAGAAATACACACGGACGCCAGTGGTGTTGGCCTTGGAGCCGTTCTTGCTCAACGAAAGGCTGGCTTCGATGAGTACGCCGTCGCTTTCGCCAGTCGCGCACTCACGAAGGCTGAAACTAGCTACTCTGTAACAGAAAAGGAATGCTTGGCGATAATTTGGGCTATAACCAAATTTCGACCATACCTCTACGGCCGCCCATTCGACGAGATAACCGACCACCATTCCCTGTGCTGTCTTTCTTCCTTGAAAGAGCCTTCGGGTTGCCTAGGTCAATGGGCGCTTCGGCTACAAGAGTATAACATTCGTGTACTCTACCGTTCCGGCAGGAAACACTCCGACGCAGACGCTTTGTCTCGCTCCCCAATACATGGCGAGACTAATTCCCCGAACATCCCGTTATCCGAGTCCGCCCTCTCTGCTACGAACATGGTTTTGGAGCAGAAGAAGGACCCATGGATTGTTTCTATGTTCAACTTCCTGAAGCAGCCATCGACACCCCCTGCCAGCTGGGCATTGCGTCGCCAAGCACACAACTTCTCCATTCGGGATGGGCTGTTATACCACCGTAACTACCACACTGAAGGCCGAAAATGGTTGCTTGTGGTCCCTCGGCATCTCCGCTCCGACATCTGTGTGGCATTTCACGATGGCCCACAGTGCGCGCATGCAGGCGTCCTAAAGACTTCCGCACGCCTACGCCTTCGCTATTACTGGCACGGGATGTACCGGTTCGTCCGTCAATATGTACGCTCCTGCCTCGCTTGCCAACGTCGCAAGGATCTTCCTCGCTGTTCAGCTGCCCCACTGCAACCTTTGCCCTGCCCAAGCCATACATTTGATCGCGTAGGAATCGATCTTTATGGTCCACTACCAAGCACTCCCGACGGCAACAGATGGGTAATCGTGGCCATCGACCATCTTACACGTTATGCGAAAATTTCACCATTGCCTAGCGCTACCGCACGCGATGTTGCCTTGTTTATCCTGCACCACATCATACTTCGCCATGGGGCCAAAGACAATTACTCAGCGACCGAGGCCGCGTATTTCTCGTCGACGTCATAGAAGCTTTTCTCGAAAAATGCCGTATAATTCACCGCACAACAACCGCGTATCACCCACAGACTAATGGGATTACTGAACGTTTCAATCGCACCCTTGGTGACATGTTGGCCATGCATGTCGCATCTGACCACAGCAATTGGGACCATGTTCTCCGATGTGTGGCATATGCTTATAATACTGCCACGCAGGCCACCACAGGGTTTTCCCCGTTTTTCCTACTTTATGGGCGTGAGCCATTCCCCACCATGGACAGCATTCTTCCGTATAGCGCTGATGCCTTGGAATCTAAACCCCTTTCTGAAGCTGCAGCACACGCAGAAGAGTGCCGAAAGCTCTCCCGCATATTGACATCTGAGGACCAGCAACGTCAGAAGCTTCGCGAGATCCTGCCGTCGCGCCTGCATCGTATGATCCCAGCTCCCTAGTGTGGCTTTGGGTGCCTGCCACAAGCCCAGGATTGTCACCGAAATTTGTTTCGAAGTACAAGAGTCCCTACCGTGTGATGAAGCAGACGTCTCCCGTGAATTATATCGCGGAGCCCCTTAAACCACCTTCGGACAAGCGCCGCCGGCAGCGCGAAATTGTGCATGTCCAACGTTTAAAGCGGTACTACGATCCGCCTGTGCTCTCCTACCCATAAGTCGCAGGGATGGCTTCTTTTTTTTCCGGGGGGATAATTATACTGGACCGCAATGGGTAGTGCGGATGGGGCTTAGAAGAAAGAGAACAACTGGTCTGTCATAAAAGCCTTTGTTCCGGTGCTGTCCCCTGTGTTCACCCTGCTCCGCTCTACCATCTGAGGGCTTGCTTACCTAGAACGTCTCTTGACAATACCTTTACTGCCGGGTGTCGTGAATTCGCGACATACCGAAAAACTCCCTGCCGACAATTCCCGAAACGCGTGCCGCCTTTAACCCTTAAACGCCCGTAGGGAACATATTTCCCACCATGTTCGAACGCATCTATCTCCAATACTCCCAAGTCCTCCACCCTGAGACCGTTGCTACATCTGAAGTGATGTTTGAGAATCAAATGGACAAAATTTTAGCGACTCCGATGCAAGTAGGTACGAGGTGCCTCGGTTTCCGTTGGAGCCACCCACACTTTTCTCTCTGAGCGGTAGTTCGTCGCGCGGGTTTTCACCAGCTGGAATAAACCGTGGATGGATGTATTTGCCGCAGTGATAAAAGTCAATAAATGCATTTACTGAATGCATCAAGTGCAGGGCTATTATATGGTCCATTTTTAGATCCTAATTTAACGAGGAAATAAAGTTATTGACATTTGAATTGTAATTGTGCAGTGGGAATATACTTCCCTACGGGCCTCCCACGATGCCAATCCACAGGATGCGTTTTCCTCTTTCTCTAAAAGAAAACGCGCTCGATAGTCGAAGAAGCACTATATTTGCACTTTTCTTTACCTGAAAGCGAGAAAGATGATGACGAGGACGAACCATTGCGCATAATTGCTCGCTCGAAAGGTGATGCAATAGACATTCACCATACGACTGCAAAGCAAGGCGTTGGCTACTGGGACAATTTTTGCAGGGATACTCTGAAAGATAAAAGGCAGCAATGCACGTGCCCTGATCGTCTTCCACAGCTGCCGAAAATACTTTAGATGTTCCAGACCAAGTGCCGCTTTCACCTGTACTACATTTTCCTAAAGAACCATGGACCTTCAAACGTTTCTGGTGTCATTTAGGTGAACAAAATGACAAGAGGTCGAAGATTGTTTGCTCTACGTGCAATGTTCACGTTCATGCCATACCATGTTTTCATAAGTACCCCAACAGGTGCGGTTCTACCAAAAGCCCATAGGGAAGTATATTCCCACCCAAATAATTTTAATTTAGTGTTGTGTAAGGAAACTTTAGACGTTGCATTCTGTTCTTTGGATAATAAAAAAGTCTTTTCAGAGAATCTTGCGTCAGCATTTACATTAGATGCCTTATGGGCGTTTAAGGGTTAATGCCGGCTGTCAAGTACTCACGCGGAATGTAGCTTTCAGAATGAAAAAAATCTTGTGCCGTCTTGAGTAAGGTATTCTATGCTAGAACTAATTGTTTTGTAGCTCATGGCGGAGAGCGCGAAGAACGTGCGACAGCGCTCACTTCTTCGTTCTTTCTCGCCTGAGTTACGCAAGTTCAACGTTCAACAATTTTGTTTATTTGGTGTGTACACACCCAGGAGGTAGGTGTCACGCAGCATGTTACATAGTTTTGAAGTGCATTTTTTTGTTGCGAGATCCTTGTTTCTGGGCATATCGCGAATTCGCGACATACCTAAAAGTGTTCATTAAAGTTGCATTTTAGATAATTTAACTGCAGAATCAATTAAAGGCTGCTATTTAAAGCTGGAAAATGAAAGCAGTTTTTATTTCTTTCGGCGGCTTCATAATTCAGGCATTAAAGGGATATATATATATATATATATATATATATATATATATATATATATATATATATATATATATATATACGCAGAGATTGCAAAAAGAAAAAAAAAAGAACTCGGGCGTAGATCACTAGAAGGAACAAACGAAAGTACAAACAACTTTAAACTGTGCTCAGGCAACGATAAAACATGATTTTGAAGCACAATGGCGAATGTTTCCCTGGACACGGCTACAATTTCTTGACGTTGCTTCTCCATTGCTGAATTGGACGCGGCAAAAATGAATATTTGAAAATGTTAATTCTTGTAGAGAACTCGCGCACTTTTATTGTGTGATCAGTACAAGCAGATGTATACGAAGGCTCCAATATGTAGTTTTCTTTGTGAATACCCGTTAAACCATGGAATACTTTGTGAAACAGAGATAAACGTTAGAGTTTACGCCTATCTTCAAGAAGAGGCCATCCTAAAGTATTCTTGATTTCGAAAGAACTTTCAGAAAAGTCAAAATCACCTGTGACGAAACGGGCCGCTCTCAGCTGCACACGTACTAGAGACTCGATGTTCACTTTAGTAAAATGGTCCCAGCTGCTACACGCGTACTCCAAAAATGGGCGTACATTCGGCATATACAAGGTTTTTTTTCATGCTGGCCAGTGCTTGTTTAAAGTTACGTCTCAAGAAGTTCAACGTGTTGCTGACCTTTGTTAGGATGTAATCTATGTGCGCATTCCAAGTCAAATTGCTGGAAAAAGTTACTCTTGGGTACTGATATTCCGTCACAAGCGAAAGCTGTGTTGTGTTGATGAAATAGCTTGCCATCGCAGCGTGTTTTTAATCGTAAGGGGTCGCATTTGAATCTTTTGAAGAGGTTGCATTCGGACAGCTTGTGTGTCATGTTCGAAGTTGAACACTAAGACGTGACCTTGTACTGATCACTTTGTAGCTGCTCACTGTATGATTCACGTTAAATTTCACGGTAAATACAACAATCATCTGCACATAAGTTCACACGGCAAGACGAGTGTTCAGTTAGGTCACTGATAAATATTAGAAAAAGCAGAGGCCCTCAGACGGACTCCTGTGGCACACCTGATAATACCGAGACATGAGAAGAGCGCACGCCACCAAGTATCACGCGCTGGTTTCTATCTAACAGGTACGCTTCCAGCCACTTCAGGACAGTATTGGGCAAGTTGAGGGGAGAACTTTTGTAGTAACAGGGTATGAGATACGGTATCGAATGCTTTCCGAAAGTCTATTAAAGATGCAGTAAACTTGCAAACCCGAGTTAATTAACGCTGTGATGTCATGGTAAAATTCTACCGGGTGTTCAAAGTTAAGCTTTCTCGTTTTATTTAAATTCGGCACTAGGAAGAACATGAAAACCACCTTTACAGATAACATATATATCCTGGGGGACACAAAGTGAGAAGATAGTTATCACTGTCAGGAGCCCAATTAACTCAGATTCATTAATTAACTTTTTAGTGACTGCAGCAAGCAAGCATGTTTATATTGAAAAGTTGAAGGGAGTCGCGTTTATACACAGTTCCATTTGGAAGAATTTTTCTAGCATGTCTGTGCTCCGAGATATCCCGCTGCAAAGGTCAATTGATTACGCATGCAGGGCGCTGTGGATCAGCGCAATGTTCCTCCCCGATGTGACGAGCAGTCATTGCTTGCTATCGCCAGCCAGTAGCAAAAGGGTAACCGTTATCATCTTTGCCTGTGCCTTCGACCCGTTATTAGATTAAACGACGCAAGAAACTGCCACGGCCCACCGGGGAGGAGATTGCGCCGCCGCTGACTGTCTCGCATGCGTAATCAGGTAAACCACAATTAAACTTTGCAGCGGGATATCTCGGAGCACAGACATGCTAGAAGAATTCTTCCAAATGGAACTGTGTTTAAATGCGACTGCCTCAAACTTTTCAATACAAACATGCTTTCTTGCTGCAATCACTAAAAAGTTAATTATTGAATCTGAGTTAATTGGGCACCTGAAAGCGATAATTATTGTCTCATTGCGTGTCCCCCTAGATGTATAAGTTATCTGCAAAGGTGGTTTTCATGTTCTTCCCAGTGCTGAATTTTAATAAAACGAGAAAGCTTAACTTTGAACACCCGGTACAAGCTGAGCGTCGCAAGAAAAGGCAGCCCTGAAGCCAAGTTGCGCTGGAATAAGGAAGCTATTATCTTGAAGCTGCGTCAATAAAGTCGTATAAACGTCAAGTTCTAATGTTTTGCAAGCAACGCTTGTGAATGAAATTGGCTTGTAGTTACACGTTCTTCTTTTTGAACCACTATTGTGAATTCGAATAACGTTTCCAGTTTCTTAGTCCGAAGGTAGAGCACCTACTTGAAGAGATATCTTAAATAACAGTGTTACGAAATGGGCGACAGACAATGCGCAGTTTTTCAGAACCAAATTGGAAATGAAGTGAGGACCGGTAGCCGAGTGGATGTTTATCTTCCGCAGTAATAATGCGATACCATTTTGAGATAGCTCAATTTCCCTCATCTCTGTGAGCGCACTGACGTCATGCGATTTAGAAACAACGGCTTTTGTGTGTGAAAACGCAGACTCAAGATAAGCATTGAAGACCTCTGCTTTTGCCAAAATATGTCTGCCATGGGCCTTTCCATCGATGACGTCATAGAGAGCGTCACAAGAGTTCTTTTTGCTCTTACTATTTCCAGATGTCCTTTGGATTAGTTTTCACTTTGTGTTCAGTACAAAGAAATTTTTTATGTGTACTGCGCATCAATCTCGCAATTGATTTGCCCATTACCTTCATCTTTACGCACAATGTTGGATTCGGCGAGTGGCAGTGCTTTCGAAAGGGCCTATTTTTTCTCTTTGTCAACGTATGTCTCCACGGTTTATCGTTTCCGCGCTGGGAAGTAATCCCACGCGAGGGGGATGAAGGTTTGTGTCAAGGAAAATATTTTAGGTTTAAAAATATCCCACAATGCATTTAGGTCTAGGCACGAATTGTCAGCTATAAACTGTGGGAGAAAAGTGTATAGTTCGCATGATGTTCTGTAATCACGTCCTTCATAAAAAAAGACCTTGCGAGGCTGCGCAGGGCGGCAATTCTCGGTGGCACAGGAGATCTTAGCGACGACAACATCATGATCACTTATAGCAGGAATCCAGGTCAAAGTCATTCATGCTTCGGCAGCGCGCAGCAAGTTTCTAGCTGCATGGCGTTATTCCTCTGGCATGCCAATTTCTTGCTATCGTGTTCATTGCTATGCTCTTGAGGCGAAACTGTTACTTTTAACACGAACGTGTTTTATGCTGGGGTTCACCAAGCCTTCTGTGACGTGTTTCCGTCAGGGAAATGATGTCGAAAAAAATGCACTCGATCAGATGGGAAGAAAAAAGTTACGTTAAAGGGAGTCGAGCACATGACCTCTCGGTCCGCGACAGCAGATGCCGGGCACGCTATCTACTGCGCCACGGTCACACATTTTGGATGCTTTGCAAACACGCGTTTAATATCTGACTCTTTCCTCTCCCAATGCTCTTTGTCGGCGGGGTGGTGCCGCCCTTTGGGAGCGGTAAAGTGAAGTAATGTATCAGGACCGTGGCCTCCACGAGCAGCTCCTGCAACGCGTGCTTGCCATACGTCCGTTTCATTTGGCACGTTTCCGGTTGAAGTACAACTTTGTCAATGCCTAAACAAACCGCGAGGTGGTGACCTTAGCCCAAGCGTTGCCCTCACTCATAGCATCCATCCATACTAAAAATAGCCCTGCGACTCACGCCTCCTTCGCCTGGCTCTAGCCTGGCGGTAAAGGGCTCGTTCACACCGAAGGCGGAGTGGGAAAGCGGCAAGCGGGCTTTTCGAAGCGGCGAGGCGGCGATTGCGCGCATCTGTTCAGACCACACGCCTACTTTGGCAGCCCTACGGCCGAGGAGGCGGAGCATCTCGTGCTTTTGCGCACGTGTCGCTCACGTTACTGCTTCTCCCAAAGATACTCCAACGCTACCACCGTGCTACCACCACGTGACGCTTTGATTGGCTGCGGTAAAGCGGAGAGCTTCGGCGGGCCGCAAAGTATTGTTCACCCGCGTAATCCGGCTCGCCGTGTCGTTTTCCGCCCACATTCGCCGCCTGGATAGGAGGCTTTCCCGCTTCGGCCGTTGCGCCTTCGATGTGAATGAGCCCTAAGAACACGTTCCCCGCCTGTGCTCGCCACGAGGAAAATCGCGGCCGAGATACAGGGGCGATGCGACGCCCGTGGCGTTTCGCTCAAGTCCGGCTGTCGTGCTTGACCAATCTTTAGCATGCCGTAAGATGCCGACCATAGCCCAAGTTCTGCGTCCAAACACTTTCACCGTGAACTACTGCAGCTATAACAAGGGTTTGTTCATATTGTTAATGGATGTTAGTCGACGGGATGGAAATCTGTCACCAACCGTGAAGGTGTGTATCCACGTTAAACGTTGCCATGGCAGCCAAACGCCAATAGACTTGATTGAAGATCTCTTATGTCAATGTACAGTAAACATTCAATTACTATTGTAATAGATAGATAGCTAAAAACCTTAATTAAGGTCCTGAAGCAATGCACCCCCGTTTTATAGGGGAGCATAGTGGGCCGCGAACACATATGGACAAGGACACGTTATACTTTCGTGTTGTATTTCCTTGACTGAGTAATCAAGCACGTGTTTTTTTTCTTATGTTGTAACCGAAAAGTCTTTCTGTGTTTCGATACGCCTTAAAAAATTCAACATTTGTATTCCTGGATCACACGTACCTGCATATCTTATAGCTAAAACGTTGACTTGCGTTATCAGAGCACAGTTAGTAGAATACACTAGCTAAAGTCTAACCTTGATCATATCTTTATAAGTCACCGTAATTCAGAAAATATTTGCTAGTACATTAATTGAAGTTCACCTTAAGAAACATGCCCATGTTACATATATGGACTCGTGTGAATCTTTCCCGCTTTAATTGTGGCCAGTCTTCGTCAGCTAACATTATTAGGTGCGTTATCTCTGGGCAAAAAATTGCATTGCTTGAATCGGAACTATCACGACAGTCTTAGATAGTTTTGATCGGATAGCTAGCACGGTGCCATCACTCGAGTACATTCAAGAAGTTACCCGAGTACCGCGACATGTTCCAGTTTCTAATGACTCTTGCATTAGGAGCCACTGTCTTTCACATCAATGGCGAAATGGCCCAAATACCAACAATTGAAACATGGATAACAAGCTTTATTATTTCTTCGTAATTAAAATGACACTTCTAGGACATTTGAAGCTTTAGAAACAAATGTCGAGGCTGACCACCTGCATAACTTTAGAACCCAGTTACTAGCCATCTGTAAAAACTGGGTCCACATGGAAAATGGCACAAAACTACTGGAAGTCTGTATTCAGCCAGCAAACGAAAAAAATTACACACTACACTTCAGCAATGTCTCTTGTTGCGCGATGGCAACTGTGGCATATGTGAGGAGGAGAAGTTTGAATTCCTGCTCGGACGATACCATGATCAATTCGTCGGATAGGTGTGCAGCCCGGAAAAAGGAGTTCACAGATTTTCGCTTTGGAAATGACCACTTTCGAGAAGGCAAAGAAGATGGGGATGAATAGAAGTGCTGTGGGCATTTGTCATGCTCTTCTTCCTCATCTTTACATTGTCATAATCATTATCATCCGTTCGTCTCCCTGTCCTCATCGTCACCGAGTGTCAGAACCATAGGCGTATCAGCCGGGGGGGCAAGGGGGGCGCTAGCCCCCCACTGAGAAAAGATAGGGGGCCCCCCTATATTTGACAGTGGTCGCTGTCGGCTGCACGCTGGTTAACCAACAACTGAGGCGAAGTTTTGCTTTGACACAGTAACCACTTAATTATGAAATTTTAATGCGATAGTATTAAAGAGTTCGTGTCGCAGAAATTCCGGCGTCGGTGTCGTTGGTTGAGAGCGGAAAATCATTATCTTGTCCGTGAACTAAAAATCGAGAAAGATTATATATCTATATATTGTGAAGAAGAAGATGCGCCTCCATCCAGCACTATCGACAACGCTCGGCTCGTTTGGCTCGTGCTCTGATCGCTGCTGTTTCTCTCTGGACGGCTCCTCTTGCTGCCTCGTCGCTTATTACTATAACGTCGTTGGACCGCCAATAAACCTATATATATATATATATATATATATATATATATATATATATATATATATATATATATATATATATATATATATATATATATATATATATATATATACACACACTGCCGACGAATGAGGAAGGTTTGCCCCCACTCGGGAAAGAGTTGGTACGCCACTGGTCAGAACCATCATTGTGTGTGTCCGCACTCTGTCTCTGACTGCCGGTTCGCTGCCGAGGCCTGGCGTCTAACAAACTTCGTCTCAAGCAAGATGTCATACGTGGTGGAGGTTAATTTTCGATAATCTGTCCTCTACCAACCCGCTCTACTCCCTGGAGAGGCGTTCAGGCCGCAACTTGCGCCCACTGTCCGCCAGCATGTTGCAGAACGAGCCTGCCGGCGCTGATGCCATCCCCACCCCGCCGCCGCAAGCAACGCCTCCTATTTTCTTACACGGATACAAGCGTGACCCCCCGCTCTTTGCTGGTCTTCGTGGAGAAGACGTCGAGGACTGGCTCGATGACTACGACCGCGTGAGTGCTGCTAATTGGTGGGATGAGGCCGCAAAACTGCGTTACGTCCCTTTCTACCCGACCGGTGTCGCGAAGACATGGTACTTGAACCATGTCACTGACTTACCCGACTGGTCAACCTTCCAGTAGCAGCTCCGTCATGTTTTAGATGCGAAGCATCTTATGCTCCAGGTTGTGTCCGTCCCGCGTCCGGTCACTTTCATGAAGTAGGGAAGCATCCACTATGCGAACCAGACACTCTAGAACAATAAGGCCGTTAAACACCACCACAGCCACCAGAGTCGTAGCCGAGAGCACAGAGTGGCTGCTTAGCTATGGCTAGGCATGTGGTGGGTGCAAGCAAAGAATAACACGCACTGCCGGTGGCCTCTGTCGCACACGTTGACTCCATTCCTTGATGTTGCTTGCATGTGCTTGCGGAGGCTTTGTCCATCCCTCCTTCCCGCGTCCCACATCCCCCTCTCTCTCCTACGCTCCGTCTTTCTCTCCTCTAGGAATCCTCAACTCTACGGAGCGGCGCCCCCGTCCCGTTGACTCCATTCCTTGATCGTGCTTGCATGTGCTTGCGGACGCTGTGTCCGTCCCTCCTTCCTGCGTCCCGTGTCCCTCACCCCCTCTCTCTCATACACTCCCCCCTTTCTGTCCTCTAGGAATGCTCTACTCTACGGAGCGGCGCCCGCGTCCCGTTGACTCCCTTCCTTGATCGTGCTTGCATGCGCATGCGGGGGCTTTGTCTCTCCCGGGACCCCTGTCCCACTCGCCCACAGCGCATGCGCGTCCCCTCCCTCTCTCCTCTCCTACGTTCCACCATTTCTCTCCTCTAGCAATCATCTACTGTACGGAGTGGCGACCGGGTCCCACACCTCAACAGCGCATGCACGTCTCCCCCCCTCTCTCTCCTCCCCTACGGTCGCCCCCCTTTCTCTCCTCCAGGAATCCTCTACTCTACGGAGCGGCGCGCACGACAGCTGGAGCGACAGCTGCATACCTCAGCTGCGCGCGCTACGGTGGGGAGAATGACGGAGCGTGCGCGCCTCATTCTCTTTGCAGTGCTGCGCCGCGATGAGCGCCCGGACCGCTGCCGCGAAACGGGAGCGGCGACGTTTCTCCCACTCAAGCCAGCAATCTCCCCTTTGTTTCTCATCCACACATGGTTCCCTTTGACGGGAGAGATGTTTTTTAGATGCGAAGCATCTTATGCTCGGGGCTCTGTGCGTCCCTCCCGCGTCCGGCCACTTTCATGCAGTAGGGAAGCACCCATTATGCGAACCAGAACACTGTAGTAATATGAAGGCCGTCAACCACTACCACAGTCATCAGAGTCATGGCCGAGAGCACAGAGAGGCTGCTTAGCAATGGCTAGGCAGGTGGTGTCTCGCCCAGATTGACCCCATTCCTTGATCTTGCTTGCATCTGTTTGGAGGGGGCTTAGTCCATCCCTCCTTCCCGCGTCCCACACCACCACAGCGCATGCGCGTCACCTCCCCCTCTCTCTCCCTAAGCTCACCCCCTTTCTCTCCCCTGGTGATCCTCTACTCTACGGAGCGGTCCCTGCGTCCCACACTCCCCACTGCGCATGCGCGGCCCCTCCCCTATCCTCTCCTACGCTCACCCCATTCTCTACTCTAGGAATTATCTACTCTACGGAGCGGCGCCCGCGTCTCAAATCCCCACAGCACATGCTCGTCCTCTCCCCCTATCTTCTCTAGGAATCCTCTACTCTACGGAGCGGCTCCGGCGTCCAACACCCCCACAGTGCATGCACGTCCCCTCCCCCCTCTCTCTCCTCTCCAACGGTCCCCCCCCCGTCCTCTCCTCTAGGAATCCTCTACGGAGCGGTGCGCACGAGAGGTGGTGTGACAGCTGCATACTCCGCTGGGGGGCGCCACGGTAGTGCCGCGGTTGAAAATGACGGAGCGTGCGCGCCTCATTCTCTCTCCAGTGCTGCGCCGCGATGAGCGCCCGGGCCGCTGCCGCGAAACGGAAGCGGCGACGTTTCTCCCGTTCAAGCCAGCCATCTCCCCGCTGCTTCGCATCCACACTTGATTCCTTTTAGCGGGAGATAAGGAAATTTTTAGATGCGAAGCATCTTATGCTCGAGGCTCTGTCTGTCCCTCCCGCGTCCCGCGTCCGGCCACTGTCATGAAGTAGGGAAGCACCCATTATGCGAACCAGAACCCTGTAGTAATATGAAGGCCGTCAACCCTAACACAGTCATCAGAGTCATAGCCGAGAGCACAGAGAGGCTGCTTAGCAATGGCTAGGCAGGTGGTGTATGTCGCCCAGGTTGACCCCATTCCTTGAGTCATGGCCGAGCGCACAGAGAGGCTGCTTAGCAATGGCTAGGCAGGTGGTGTCTGTCGCCCAGGTTGACCCCATTCCTTAATCTTGCTTGCATGTGTTTGGAGGGGCCTTAATCCGTCCCTCCTTCCCGCGTCCCCCTCCCCCCTCTCTCTCCTATGCTCACCCCCCTTTCTCTACTCTACGGAGCAGCCCCGCGTCCCACACCCCCCCCACAGCGCATGCGCCTCCCCTCCCCTGTTCTCTCTTACGCTCACTCCCTTCCTCTACTCTAGGAATCATCTACTCTACGGAGCGGCGCATGTGCGTCCTCTCCCCTTCTCTCCTCTAGGAATACTCTACGGAGCGGCTCCGGCGTTCCACATCCCCACAGCGCATGCGCGTCCTCTCCCCCCTTTCATCTCTTAGAATCATCTACTCTACGGAGCGGCTCACGCGTCCCACAGCGCATGCACGTCCCCTCCCTCTCTCCTCTCCTATGCCCCCCCCCCCCGTCCTTTCCTCTAGGAATCCTCCACGGAGCGGCGCGAACGACAGGTGGTGTGACAGCTGCTTACCCCGCTGGGGGGCGCCACGGTGGTTCCGCGGTATGAAAATGACGGAGCGCGCGCGCCTCAATCTCTCTCCTGCGCAGCGCCGCGATGAGCGCCTGGATCACTGCTGTGAAATGAGAGCGGCGACGTTCCTCCCGCTCAATCTAATTATCTCCGCGCTGCTTCGCATCCACACATGGTTTTTTTTACTGCTCGCGTTTAAGGAGCTTGCTCGGCATTCTTCTTATGCTCGCGCATTGTGCGGCGGCGGCGGCGTGTACACTTCTCCGGTGATTTGAATAATGCTCACTAAGGCCGTCAACTACCACCACGGTCACCAGAGTCATGGTCAAGAGCACAGAGTGGCTGCTTAGGAGTGGCTCGGCAGGTGGTGGGTGCTAGGAAAGAATAACACGCACTACCGATGTAGTGTGTCGCCCAGGTTGACTCCATTCCTTGATCTTGCTTGCCTGTGCTTGCCGGGGCGTCCCGCCTTCCCCCGTCCATCGTCCCACACCCCCACAGCGCATGCTCGTCATCTCCCCCCCCCCCTCTCTCCTCTCCTACGCTCCCGCCCTTTCTCTCCTCTACGCTCCCGCTCTTTCTCTCCTCCGTGAAATGAGAGCGGCGACGTTTTCCCGCTCAAGCTAATTATCTCCCCGCTGCTTCGCATCCACACATGGTTCCCTTTAGCGGGTGATGGGGAAGTTTTTTAGATGCGAAGGGCTCTGTCCCTCCCGCGTCCCCTGTCCGCCGTCCCCCCGTCCCGCGTCCGGCCACTTTCATGAAGTAGGGAAGCGCCCATTATGCGAACCAGAACACTGTAGTAATATGAAGGCCGTCAACCCTAACACAGTCATCAGAGTCATGGCCAAGAACACAGAGAGGCTGCTTAGCAATGGCTAGGCAGGTGGTGTCTGTCGCCCAGGTTGACCCCATTCCTTGAGTCATGGCCGAGAGCACAGAGAGGCTGCTTAGCAGTGGCTAGGCAGGTGGTGTCTGTCGCCCAGGTTGACCCCATTCCTTAATCTTGCTTGCATGTGTTTGGAGGGGGGCTTAGTGCGTCCCACACCACCACAGCGCATGCGCGTGCCGTCCCCCCTCTCTCTCCAACGCTCACCCTCTTTCTCTCCTCTAGGAATCGTCTACTCTACGGAGCGGCCCCCGCGTCCTCTCCCCCCCTCTCCTCTAGGAATACTCTACTCTACGGAGCGGCTCCGGCGTCCCACATCCCCAGAGCGCATGCGCCTCCGCTCCCCCCCTCTCTCCTCTACTTTACCGAGCGGCTCCCGCGTCCCACAGCGCGTGCACGTCCCCTCTCTCTCCTCTCCTACGGTCGCCCCCGTCCTTTCCTCTAGGAATCCTCTACGGAACCACAGGTGGTGTGACAGCTGCATACTCCGCTGGGGGGCGCCACGGTAGTTCCGCGGTATGAAAATGACGGAGAGCGCGCACCTCATTCTCTCTCCTGCGCAGCACCGCGATGAGCACCCGGACCACTGCCGTGAAATGAGAGCGGCGACTTTCCTCCCGCTCAAGCTAATTATCTCCCCGCTGCTTCGCATCCACACATGGTTCCCTTTAGCGGGAAATGGGGGGATTTTTTTTTGGCACACCAGCCATTAGGCCCGCAGTCACGTAGATGACTTTCGACACTCGCCAACAACGTCCCGGTGAGTCGTACACATCGTGCAGCGACGATGTACTTGCGCTCTGCCGGCGTGTCAATTCGTTCATGCCGGAATAGGACAAGTACGCCACGTTTTGAAGGGCATAGGGGCTGACGCCTCTAAAGCTCTCGTTGCTGAGAACCCAAGTACCATCGCTGACTTCGTCAGGACATGTCAGTGCCTCGATTCCCTGGACTCGGTTCGTCTACAACCAGACATTGGCGAACACCAGTCTTCGTCTCCTAAACATCTCCGTGACCTCATAAGGGACATCATACGTGAAGAACTACAGGCGATGGGCTTCTCGCCTGCTTAACCGTGTTCTACACAGTCTTCTGGAGCGGCCTTGCTCGACATCATCCGGGAGGAACTCACAACCATGACCTATCCTGCGCACGTACAGCCACTTGCTTCTCGGCCCATACCAGGCTACGCCCAAGTTGCTGCCCCGCCTCCCAGCAACATAAACGCGCCGTTTCCGCTACCATCGTGCGCGTACGTTGCTGCCGCACCCCTGGTCAACTTCCGTTCGGCGCCGCCTGACCCCTCATCAGCCCACCTGATCGCACTATCTCCAAGTCTCCGAACGCCTTCTACTCACCACCGTAGCGCTCGTCCCACCCATTATGCTACTACTACGGTTAGCGCGGCCACATAGCTCGTTTCTACCGAATGTACCAGCAAGACGAGCGTGGAGGTTATGATATGGATGAACGAGATTTTTCCACTGGGTCGTGGTCAGCTTTACTCGTCGCCTCCCCACCGGTCTCCATCTCCGCAAGCATCGTATCCTCCTCGGAAGAGCCGATCCGAACGAAGCCGCTCACGTTCGCCCTATCGCGGCTCTTCTTCACTTCGGCCTGCCTCATTCGCCACTGATCAACAGTCGGAAAACTAGGTGAAGCAGTTTTTGGAGGAAAAAATAACCTTCGGCTTAACCTTCGCCTATAAGAGTTCAACGCGATCGCGATATCCTGTCCCTAGTGGGTACTTCAAACACTTAGTGGATACCATATAATGGGTAGCATGCTTTAAGGCACGAGCGCGTGAAATGTTTTCCAACTTGCTATGTGCCCGCTTCGGGGTCTTAAGGGAATACGCGCAGTAACATGTGTGCCTTATGTAATGGGTCGCTGGCTTTAGACCACCATGTCGTTGTGATATCCACATCCGCTGATGCCCGACGGCAATGTACGCTTGTACCACGCAATATTACAGCGATATTACATGTTTTATTGTGACGCCTGCATACAGGACGCGTGTGTTTGTAAAGCATGAAATTAATTTTCACTGCTTTTCCAAGCGGATGAAGTTATTTTTGCTGTATTTCCAAGCAGACGCGTGGCTGAGTGGTAGAACACCTGCTCGCCACGCAGGCGACCTGGGTTCGATCCTTACTCGGGCCGGAAATTTTTATTATTTATTTTATTTGCATCTTTCTCGATTTTTTGGTGACTGACAAGATGATGATTTTTCGCTCACAACCAATGACGCCGACGCCGAGACCGACGTCGGAATTTCTACGAAACGAGCTTTTTTACGCTATCGCGTTAAAACTGCGTCACCATTGTCCGCCGTAGCCAGATGAATATGACGCTGCCATCACGTCACACCACATGTAACGTATGCAAGGTACCCACTATACGCCCACCGTAAGTTTCATGAAGTAGGGAAGCACCCACTATGCGAACGAGAACACTGTCGTATAATAAGGCCTTCAACCACCACCACA
This sequence comes from Rhipicephalus appendiculatus, assembly GCA_030522465.1. Classification (NCBI taxonomy): domain Eukaryota; kingdom Metazoa; phylum Arthropoda; class Arachnida; order Ixodida; family Ixodidae; genus Rhipicephalus; species Rhipicephalus appendiculatus. The sequence continues at coordinate 115,720 of JALIZH010004180.1, read as the reverse complement.
GTCACCACAGTCATAACCGAGAGCACAGAGTGGCTGCTTAGCAATGGCTTGGCAAGTCATGGTGCAATCACAGAATAGCACGCACTGCCGGTGGTATCTGTCGCTCATGTTGACTCCTTTACTTGATCTTGCTTGCATGTGCTGTGGATCATCGTCCGTCCACAGCACATGCAAGGTATACAAGGTACCTGCTATACGCCCACCGTAACATTCATGAAGTAGGGAAGCAACCAGTATGCGAACCAGCTGAAGCGAGACGCCAGCGCTGGCAAGCCGATCCAGATGGGGCAAGGGCTCGCGCAGCTGCAGCGAAACGGGCACGTCAACCGGCCGACCCGGAGTTGCGGGCGCGCGGAACTGCAGCGAAACGGAAGTGGCGGAAAGTCATCTACGATGATGAATATAGAGCAACTTTACAGAACTCTAATGGCTGGTTCGCATACTACTCAGGTTTCCCTTACGGCAGGGGGTCTCAAACACGCGGCCCGCGGGCCGCGTGTGGCCCGCCAGGCTCTCGGTTGCGTCCCGCGGCCCTCACATGACTGCCTTTGCCCCTCGTATTTTATTATATTGTTCTTATTAAGTATGTTCCTGAGGTACACAGACCTGACTGGTTTAACGCATTGTTGCGCGAGGCATCCCATGTGTTCACTTTGTTTTTAAGCATAACCGTGAGACAAAAGTTATATTTCACAACCGGCGTTCAGATCTGAGTCAGTTTCGAGATCGGTATCGACGTGTCTTTGTAATCCTGGCACCGAACTTCCTTCAGAAATTACCTGTATATGAGATATGTGAGAAAATTTTCTTTCTAATGGCAGCGTTTTCAAGCAAATTGTACAAATCCCCCCCCCCCTCCCCCCGCTTCTACCTTCTTCACTGCCCCGGCCCTTGCGGGACTAAATTGCGTGACTGCGGCCCGCAGGCTGAGTTGAGTTTGAGACCCCTGCCTTACGGGGAGATGTGTGCGATTTTCTGCCATGACGGCAGAGCACAGGGAATGCATCCACTATTCTCTTTGTAGAAAGAGAATGTACCACACATTCTCTTTCTGCCCACGGTGCCGAAGAGAGACGAAAGCGGCGACAAGCGAACTTGGAAGCGGAACGGGCGCGGCATGCAGCGACCAGGCGCCTGAAGCGGCCGCTTCCCTAGACTGGAGGCGCCGACGAGCGCTTCAAGCACCACTTCCTAGACCACTCGATGATGTGTGGGGCGAATGTTTCACGGTTTTTACGATAAGCGTTGGGGCTTCTCCCCGCTCATCAGCCTTCACTTCGTGGAGATGGCGTGGATTTTTAGATGCGAAGCATCTTATGCTCGGGGCTGTGTCCGTCCTTCCCGCGTCCCCCCGTCCGGCGTCCCGTGTCCTGTATCCCGCGTCCGGTCACTTTCATGAAGTAGCGAAGCAGCCACTATGTGAACCAGATCACTGTAGTACAATTAGGACGTCAACCACCATCACAGTAATGAGAGTCATGGCAGAGAGCACAATGTGGCTGCTTAGCAATGGCTAGGCAGGTGGTGGGTGCAAGCAAAGAATAACGCGCTCTACCGGTGGTGTCTGTCGCCCACGTTGACTCCATTCCTTGATCTTGCTTGCATGGGCTTGCGGGGGCTTTGTCCGTTCCTCCTTCCCGCGTCCCACAGCTCCTCTCCTACGCTCCCAGCTTTCTCTCTTCTAGGAATCATCTACTCTACGCTGCGGCGCCCGCTTCCCATTGACTCTATTCCTTGATCTTGCTTGCGTGTGCTTGCGGGGGCTTTGTCCGTCCCACCCACCTCTCTCTCCTCTCCTACGCTCCCCACTTTCGCTCCTCTAGGAATCCTCTACTCTATGGAGCGGCGCCCAAGTCCCGTTGACTCCATTCCTTGATCGTGCTTGCATGTCCTTGTGGGGGCTTTGTGCGTCCCTTCTTCCCGAGTCGCGCGTTCCACAGCCCCTCTCTCCTCTCCTACGCTCCCGCCCTTTCTCTCCTCTAGGAATCCTCTACTCTACGGAGCGGTGCCCGCGTCCCGTAAACTCCATTCCTTGATCTTGCTTGCATGTGCTTGCAGGGGCTTTGTCCATCCCACGTTCCATCCACCTCTCGTCTCCTACGCTCCCCACCTTTCTCTCCTCTAGGAGTCCTCTACTCTATAGAGCGGCGCCCGCGTCCCGTTGACTCCATTCCTTGATATTGCTTACATGTGCTTCTGGGGGGGTTTGTGCGTCGCTCCTTCCCGCGTTGCGCGTCCCACAGCCCCTCTCCTCTCCTACGCTCCCGCCCCTTTCTCTCCTCTAGGAATCCTCTACTCTACGGAGCAGCGCCCGCGTCCCTTTGACTTCATTCCGTCATCTTGCTTGCGGGGGCTTTCTCCATTCCGCGTTCCACACCCCCACAGCGCATGCGCGTCCCCTCCCCTCCCATCATCCCGTACGCTCCCCCCTTTCCATCCTATAGGACTGCTCTCCTCTTACGGAGCGGCGCCCGCGTCCCACAGCGCATCCTCTCCTACGGTCGCCCCCCGTTCTCTCCTCTAGGAATCCTCTACTCTACAGTGCGGCGCGCACGACAGGCGGTGCGACAGCTGCATACTCCGCTGGGGGCGCCACGGTAGTTCTGTGGTATGAAAAAGACGGAGCGCGCGCGCCTCATTCTCTCTCCTGTGCAGTGCCGCGATGGGCGCCCGGGCCGCTGCCGCGAAAAGGAAGCGGCGACGTTTCTCCCGCTCAATCCAGCCATCTCCTCGCTGCTTCGCACCCACACGATTCTCTTTAGCGGGAGATGAGGAAATTTTTTTAGATGCGAAGCATCTTATGCTCGGGGCTATGTCCGTCCCTCCCACGTCCATCCCGCGTCCCGCGTCCGGCCACTTTTAATGAAGTAGGGAAGCACCCACCATGCGAACCAGAACACTGTAGTACAATATAAGGCCGTTAACCACCACTACAGTCACCAGAGCCATGGCCGAGACCACAGAGAGGTTGCTTAGCAATGGCTAGGCAGGTGGTGTGCGTCGTCCAGGTTGACTCCATTCCTCTATCTTGCTTGCATGCGCTTGGGGGGGAGAGCTTAGTCCGTCCCTCCTTCCCGCGTCCCACAGCGCATGCGCGTCTCCTCCCCCCCTCTCTCTCTCCTCTCTTACGCCACCCCCCTCTCTCTCCTCTAGGAATATTCTACTCTACGGAGCGGCGCCCGCGTCCCACACCCCAAGAGCACATGCGCGGTCCCTCCCCCCTCTCCTAAGCTCACCCCCTCTCTCCGCGCCCAACAGCGCATGCGCGTCCTCTCCCCCCTCTCTCCTACGCTCACCCCCCTTTCTCTGCTGTAGGAATCCTCTACTCTAGGGAGCGGCGCCCGCACCGACATCCCCACAGCGCATGCGCGTCCTCTCCCCCTCTCTCCTACGCTCACCCCCCTTTCTCTACTCTAGGAATCCTCTACTCTACGGAGCGTCCCCTCTCTCTCTCCTCTCCTACGGTTTACCCGTTCTCTCTTCTAGGAATCCTCTATGGAGCGGTAGTTCCGCGGTATGAAAATGACGGAGCGCGCGCGCCTCATTCTCTCTCCTGTGTAGTGCCGTGATGAGTGCTCGGGCCGCTGCCGCGAAACGGGAACGGCGACGTTTCTCCCGCTCAAGCTAACCATCTCCCCGCTGATTCACATCCACACATGGTTCCCTTTAGCGGGAAACCATGGCGAAGCAGAAGCGAAGCGGGCGCGCCGGCAGGCGGACCCTGCGGTCACAGGTCGCGAAGCAGAAGCAAAACGGAAGCGGCGGCAAAAGAACCCCGAACAAGCGCGGGCGTGGGATGCCGCGGCCAAGCGCCAAAAACGGTCGCTACCTGACGTAGGCGGCGCCGATGCGCGCTTAAACCGCGACTTCAGAGCAAGCTCCTCCGACATCATTCACCTTGTGGACATGGCGGTGATTTTTTTCATCGACGGTATCCGCCATCATATCCAGTTTGCTGTCCTGTCCCGTTGCTCACACAAATTAATTTTAGGGTGGGGTTTTCTGTCATCTGCTTCAACGGCTATTTGTTGTGGACAACGCGTCGTCCACCTCACTGACACCGACTCTAGGCTCGACAAAGACACCCAGAAGCCACTTCGTCTGATCGCTGCGGAAGACACTGAACTGCCGCCACTTCAAGAACAAATTTTCATCATTCATTCTGTAACGAGAGAAGAGACGTGAGAAACGGCGTACATGGCCGTGCCGTTACTCCCCACTTTATTTCTAGGCAGAACGGCCGACGCGGAGCTGCGGCGGCTGCGGAGTCCAGACCGCCAGGTCCGATAGCTCGTTCTCTAGCTCGCGCCTCGAGCTCTGCATAAGCTGCGCGAAAGGCGCTGCGTGGTGGCTAGCAAATGATGATGACGATGAAGGCTGATGATAATGGCGCTACAGATTACTCCCCCCCCCCCCCCCCGCAGAAATGAACCCGGAAATGAAAACAATAAGAGCGTATATACAGAGTGTCCAAGTCGCGAAACGAAAGGGTCCGTGAGCAGTCCAGGTCGGCAACGTGAATGGACATGGGGTATTTATCTTTCCGGCGGGCGGCACTGCGAGAAGTGCGGCGGACAAAGAAGCAGACGCCAGGGCACCGCGGCCATTCACACGCGGGTCCCACAATGACCTACCGGGATCGTTCGAGAGTGCGCCAGGTTTCGCGAACGAACGCGGCTGACGAAGGTGCCCGCAGATGTGTGGCTTTGGCCGCAAACGTTGGCAGCGGGTGGGTGGTGCTCGTGTGGACGTCGCTCTCGGCGTACGGCATCTTCTGCGATCTACTGCGGCCGGTGTGCCGGCACGGGTATGCGAGTCGATAGACGCGGAAACGCCTTGCTCGAAGGACCATGCTAGAGGCTTGCGATGTGTCGCAAGAGGCTTGTGATGTGTCAAAGGGCATGCCTGAATTCCTGTTACATGATTGCTGGTTCGCGTTCCGCTGTAAGAACTCGGCAGGAGGCATGTCATGAAACCCAGCAAGCGTGTTGTCTAGAGGAGGGACAGTGGGCGCACCCGTGCTCGTAGAACGATGCTCAGTAGTCAGCGCACGAGGGCTGCTGCCCAGGTCGGTATAGTCGGTATAGTCGATGCCTGCCTCCATGGCAGGCGTGGCATGTGTTGTCTGCTCTGCCATAGCAGGACGAGGGACGTTGTCCTCAGGCGCGTCTGTCATAGTCGCAGCGTCGCGGAAGTTCGGCCGTAGTTGGATGGAGGCTTGAACTTCGGCTGCGGGAGACTGCGAGGGCGAGGCAGGTCGCTCCTGGCAAATCGCACAGAGCGCTGAAGTCGGTGGAAGGTCGCGTTCATTGGTAATCATCGATGGCGACGCCTCCGCAATTGGTGGGCGAATAGCGGGTGAAACATTCTCCGCGGCCGTAGCAGACTCCAGGGCGTTCGGCGAGGTAGCCGTCGTAGAGTCTGTCGGCTTCGAGGTGTCGCGGGTAGTCGAGGTCGGGGAAGACGGGCGTGCGGCAGGCACGCCTGATGGACCGTCGGCCGAGGGCGCCGAATAAATGCACCTCGTGCGAACTGGTCGATGGCCGCAGGAACGTCCTGAACCTCGTCGGGCGGGTGGTCAGGCGCAGGAATTGCTGCGCTGGTGGCCGGACGTGAGGTAGGAGGTGGCGTAGTCGGGGGAGTTAGGTGGCGGTCACGGGTGGGCTGCGGGCCGGTTGATACCGCGCGCTGCGACGCAGGAGAAACCTGGAAGTTGCGGGTTCCCAGAAGCGGGTGGTAGGTGTGGCCGTAGCAGGCGAGCACCGCAGCGCAGAAGTCGTTGTATGGCTGCGGGCTGGTGCTCGACGAGGCACCAACATGACGTAGCTCAACCGGGAGCACGTTGAGCAGAATGACGTGCCGCCATTCAGCGCGAGAAAGCCGTCGAGCTGCGTGAACCATGCTCGGGGGTAGGCCAGGTGGAACGGTGGCACTGGCGGGCAGAGTCGCGGACGCATGGCAGCCGGCGGCTCGTCGAACGGCGCGTTCTCTGGGTCACTGGTGCAGAATGGTGATGGCTCTACAACGTCAAACGACATCGACCACGGCAACGTGTTGGTCTCCCCTTCATCTCTTTGCGCTCGTAAAGGCATAGCTCTTGCGTCTGGTGTCATTCATTTCCGTCATGGATCTGCACTCGTCACTGCCGTGAACTCTACATCGGAGATCTACTTCCACAGAGCTCCACGGTGGCCCGTGTTGCAGATCACGAGCCTGTATTCGTCATGCCGTTTCAATTAGTCTCCTCCAAATACCCCTCTATTGATGAGAATGCTTCTTCCTCCGCGTTTAGCGCCGCCATCAGCAACGACCTGACAGCTTCACGGACGCAGCAGCTGCTTGCATTGTTACAAACACACGCAAGTTCTTTCGATCTTTACTCCCCCTACGTTGGGCTCCACTACAACTACAGCGCATCGAATCCAGTGACGGGACACATATTGTACACCGCCGGCCCTACCGCGCGTCTCTTGCTGAGAGAAAAATTATTGAAGAAAACGTTGCTGACATACTCAAACGGGAGGTAATCCGCGCCTCAGCTAGCGCTTGGTCGTCTCCTGTTGTCTGGGTCCGTAAAAAGGATGGCTCCGTGCGGTTTTGTGACGACTAACGGGCGCTCGATAAGATCACTCGCAAGGACGTGTACCCCATGCCACGAATTGACGACGCCCTTGATTCCCTACAAGGCACGGAATACTTCTCAAACCTCGACTTGCGTTCGGGATACCGGCAAATTCCCATGTATGAAGACGATAAAGAGAAAACAACGTTTGCAACCCCCGACAAGCTATACGAATTCAACGTGATGCTTTTCGGGCTGTGCAACGCGCCCGCGACTTTTGAGCGCATGATAGACACCGTGCTGCAAGGCCTCACATTGAAAATTTGCTTTTGCTGCCTGGACGACATCGTTATCTTTTCGTCAACGCTTCCTCAGAACCTGCAAGGCTTGGATGAAGTTTTCACGTGCCTTGCCGGCGCTGGTCTCCAACTCAACACCAAGAATTGCCGTTTCGCCAGCAAATATACCAAGGTCTTGGGACACGTCCTGAGCAAAGGTGGAATTTGACCAGACCCTAAAAAGATTGCTGCGGTCCTACACTTTGCGCGCCCCGAAAGACCGAAGGAGTTGCGAAGTTCCCTTGGCCTCGCCTCCTATTTTCTTCCTTTCATTTAGAACTTCGCCTCAATAGCTGCTCCACTACACCAGCTACTTGCTTCCGACGCACCCTTTCTGTGGTCTCAAGAACGAGAAACGGCATTTGATTTGCTACAGGGCGCCCTCTCGTCCGACCCTGTCCCCCTGCCATTTTGATGAAGCCGCACCGACAGTCCTACATACAGACGCTAGCGGCCGTGGTATCGGTGCCCTTCTTCTGCAACTCGACAACTCTTCGCTGGAGAGAGTTGTTGCATATGCCAGTCGCGTACTCACCGCTGCCGAGAAGAACTAAACGATAACGGAGCAGGAGTGCTTGGCTGTGGTGTGGGCGAGGCAGAAGTTACGGATCATCACGCCTTATGCTGGCTTTCCACTCTGATGAACTTGTCCGGACGTTTGGGTCGGTGTATTCTACGCCTGCAGAAGTATGACTGACATAATTTACAAGTCCGGTCGAAAACATGAAGACGCCGACGCTTCCTCGCAGCCCGCTTCCTACTACCCAGCTCAGCGTTGGCGAGAGTTCAACCGTCACTTCTGCTGCAGTTCCCTCGCTGACCTCATTAGACAAGCTGTTCTCGAACATCTAGCTCCCGCCAGCTGTCCCATCTATACTGGAGGCATATTATGGACCACGTTTCTAGAGCTTCCCATCCACCTAACGTGCGCCTTCGTCGCCGACACCTCAAATTTAAGCTAGAAAATGGCGTTCTCTACCGCCATTTTTGCCATCCTGACGGTCAACGCTGGGTTCCTGTGCTACCACGCTCTCTCAGACTTCATATGCTTGAAGTCTTCCACGTCGACTTGGCTGCAGGTCATCTTGGTTTTCAAAAGAACGATTGACCGCATTCGACGTCGTTTCTACTGGCCCGGCCTTTCTACTAGCGTCGCGCGGTACGTCGGTACCTGCTTCCCATGCCAGCCTCGCAAACTCCCGACATCTGCACCTGCCGGACCTCTGCAGCCAGTTCCGTACCCCAGAACGCCATTAGACGTTGTAGGTGTCGATCTTTACGGGCCTCTTCCCGTCACATCTACTGGCAAACGATATATAGTGACCGCCGTCGACAACCTGACGCCCTACGCTGAGACAACCGCTGTGACTACTGCTTCAGCTTCGGAAGTTCCCGACTTCGTTCTTCACGCCATCATTCTGCGCCATGGGGCTCCTCATCTATTGCCTAGTGACCGTGTAAGGGTGTTTCTATCGCAACTGTTAAAGGGAGTATTGCGCGCTTCTGGAATTAATGAAAAGACAACTTCAAGCTACCCGACTCAGACCAACGGTCTCACCGAGAGATTTCACCGTACTCTTGCTGATATGATAGCCGTCTACATCCATCCAGACCAGAGAAACTGTTATACCCTTCCACCATTCCTCATCTTCGCCTCTAACACGGCTGTTCAGGGCAGAATCGGATACTCTGCCTCCTTCCTTGTTTATGATTCGAGCATCATGCTCGAATCAACACATAAGCGAGACCACAAGACCGAAAGATCATTTATGACGCATCCCATCTCTTTGTATTCTTCCGACCTGGTGACGAAGTGCTGCTTTTGAGACCTATTCGCATACCTCGCCTCTGTGACAAGTTCCAGCCCCGCTTCATTGGGCCTTACAAAATTATCGAGCAGACTTCGCCTGTTAATTATCGTGTGACACCCCTTGTCCTACCAACAGACCGTCGTTACCACAGCATTGAAATTGTGCACGTTACCCGCATGAAACCTTTCATGCGACGTTTTTTGTCACTTTGACTTGCGTCGGCCAGGATGGCCGCTTCCATGTGGGGGCAATTAGTGTGGGCATTTTCCGTGCTCTTCTTCCTCATCTGTACGTTATCATAATCATTATCATCCGTTCGTCTACCTGCCCTCATCGTCACCGGGTGTCATCACCATCATGATGTGTGTGCGCGCTCTGTCTCTTACTTCCGGTTAGTTGCCGTGGCCTGGCGTCTAATAAATCTCGGCGCAACCAAGACGTCATTGTGCTGTTATCTATTGACCAACCATTCCGAACCCTAAGATTAAATACGACAATCTACGCGTCAAACTGAAGCGGTCGCGTAGTGTAAGCTGTACAAGCTGTTGTTTTTCACCCAATCCCATCGTGGGCTTGCTTTTTCACACCCCCCGAAGACCTGAAACAATGACTGTAGGTTCCTCGAACCGAAATCGGGGCCTCATCCGAATCCGATAAAACACTATACTGCCGACAACCATTTTGTGACCCCGCCGCCACCGCACAGGGCGCCACCGCTCAGGCCGCCATCCTAACAAATGCCATCCGTGTAGCACGTGTCGCACAAGCCCGAATACTACCGGCCGCGGAATGCTGGTATGGGCCACAGGAGATTGAGAATTTGTATCTACCCAAGAACTGGCACAACAGACATTGGTACTTTAAATGCGAGAGCGGGAAGAAAAACAGACATCGGCAGGGTTGACACGTCGAACGCAAAGAATAAAAAACAATGTCCCTGCCCGAATCGAACTTCAGTGTTTTGCGTGACAGTCAGGTATTCCACCACACAGCCACGCCAGGTCTTGAAACTGCTTTGGCAAAAGACCTCAAGTATGCATAATGCCGCTGCAACATCAACTATGGTTACAGCGCTGGCTGTCTAATTTTATAACAAAGCAATAAACATTACATATGTACTCTTATGATAAAGGCTTCATGTAGGGTTAACGTCAATTGTGGCTCCAGTGTTGTCTCCACTCGTATAGCAGTCTAATGAACATTACATTTTTATTCCAAAAATTCTGCGCCCTATATTCAAGCGTTGCTTCAACCAAGAGTAGTACGCTAATCAATGATATTCCCAAAAGCACAACGTAGCATGCACTTCGTTACGATGATACTGACGTCTGCGGTGTAACTTGAATGCTGGCTTTACGTCACATCATAACTTACCCTTTAAACGCCAGTGTAGTCGACGTTCCTGGGAAGGCCACGATGTGCAGAGAACTACTCAACTTTAAAAAAAATCGGGAGATCGCACGCCTTATGGGAATCGGTGTCATGCGAAACAGCCGACCAGTGATTGTGTAGGCTTCATTTTTTGGTTGATTAAAACTTGTAGCTTAGTGAGTTCGTCCATACCTGAAGGTAAAAGAGGTATGCGCAAGACAGACAAGGACACAGTAAGAATAGAAACTCATGCCCGTGGGACCAGCTTTGCTTGCACATGTATGATTATGCGTATTTATTGAAGGTTTTCGCGCCTGTCCCTCTTCGTTCTTACTGTGTCCCTGTCTTTTTTACGCATACCAGTTTTACCTTGAAGTATATTGATGCATTTTTTTTGCTTTGAAGCAAGCGTTAGGATATGGATCGGCGTGTTTTGCAAGGGCAGTAGTTGTGTGCCTATCGTGGGCTTACCGGGCATGTCCACTGCATTGGTGATTAAAGGGTAGCTTAAGGTGCAACATAGCACCAGAAGTCGCGTTTGAGCACAGACGTCAGTATTATTGAGACAAAACTTACTTTAGGATGCGATTATGTGAATATCATGCGTAACTTTTGTTAGTGTATTTTTCCGAGGCCGCGGCTCGAGGCCTTGCACGCCGAGCTGTGGCGCCTGCCGGCAGTCCCTCGCACACCTCGAGCACGATGCGGGAGTGGACGTGGCCGGATCGCATGACCACTTTAAGAGACATGACACAACACTACAGATTGAACAGATGCAAATATCCACCACCCCACGACAAACAAAAGAAAAAAAATTCCCCTTCTCCGCTAAAGGGGACCATGTGTGGATGCGAAGCAGCGGGGAAATAATTAGCTTGAGCGGGAGGAACGTCGCCACTCTCACTTCACGGCAGCGGTCCGGGCGCTCATCGCGACGCTGCACAGGAGAGAGAATGAGGCGCGCGCGCTCCGTCATTTTCATACCGCGGAACTACCGGGGCGCCCCCAGCGGAATATGCAGCTGTCACACCACCTGTCGTGCCCGCCGCTGCGTAGAGGATTCCTAGATGAAAGGACGGGGGGATCGTAGGAGAGGACACGTGCATGCGCTGTGGGACGTGGGAGCAGCTCCGTAGAGTAGAGGATTCCTAGAGGAGAGGAAGGGGGTGAGCGTAGGAGAGCATAGGGGAGGGGACGCGCTGTGGGACGCGGGGGGCTGCTCCGTAGAGTAGAAGATTCCTAGAGGAGAGGAAGGGGGTGAGCGTAGGAGAGAGAGGGGGAGGGGACGCGCATGCAAGCAAGATTAAGGAATGGGGTCAACCTGGGCGACAGACTCCACCTGCCAGGCCATTGCTAAGCAGCCTCTCTGTGCTCTCGGCTATGACTCAAGGAATGGGGTCAACCTGGGCGACAGACACCACCTGCCTAGCCATTGCTAAGCAGCTTGTTTGTGCTCTCGGCCATGACTCTGATGACTGTAGTAGTGGTTGACGGCCTTCATATTACTACAGTGTTCTGGTTCGCATAATGGGTGCTTCCTTACTTCATGAAAGTGGCCGGACGCGGGACGGGGGACGCGGGACGCCGGACGGACAGAGCCCCGAGCACAAGATATTCGCATCTAAAACAGGATGTTGCCTGGAGGCAATTACAGACTCACACGTACCCAAACCCAGTGATTCTGCGCCTCTGTTATCCAGACATTTGTACGTCCGACGACTGTAAAGCGTGCGGAGCCAGGGCGACGCTGCAGCACATGCTGCGGGAGTGTACCGTTAGCGAGCAGCGGTCGCCTACAAACCGGGTAGACGTGGCAGTCTCGAACCGCGAGGCGTGATGGGAGGCGGCTCTGCTCAGACATGACCTCGCCGATCAACTGTGGGCCGTCCGGCATGCCCAGGAAGCCGCCCGTGTCCAAGGACTCGAGGCCGTCACCAAGGCTGGGGTGCTTGTAGCCCCGCCCCGCACAATACCGCCGGACATTTTCAATAAAGTTTTAGATGCGAAGCATCTTATGCTCGGGGCTCTGTCCGTCCCCCGTCCCGCGTCCGCCGTCCCGCGTCCGGCCACTTTCATGAAGTAGGCAAGCACCCATTATGCGAACCAGAACACTGTAGTAATATGAAGGCCGTCAACCCTACTACAATCATCAGAGTCATGGGCTAGAGCACAGAGAGGCTGCTTAGTAATGGATAGGCAGGTGGTGTCTGTCGCCCAGGTTGACCCCATTCCCTTGAGTCATGGCCGAGAGCACAGAGAGGCTGCTTAGAAATGGCTAGGCAGGTGGTGTCTGTCGCCCAGATTGACCCCATTCCTTGATCTTGCTTGCATGTGTTTGGAAGGGGCTTAGTCCGTCCCTCCTTCCCGCGTCCCACAGCGCATGCACGTCCCCTCCCCCCTTTCTCTCCTACGCTCCCCCCTTTATCTCCTATAAAAAATCCTCTACTCTAGGAAGCGTCCCACACCCCCCACAGCGCATGCGCGTCCCCCTCCCCGATCCTCTCCTGCGCTCACCCCCCCTTTCTCTCCTCTAGGAATCATCTAATCTACGGAGCGGCGCCCGCGTCCCACATCCCATGCGCGTCCTCTCCCCCCTCTCTCCTCTAGGAATCCTCTACTCTACGGAGCGGCTCCGGCGTCCCCTCATCCCCACAGCGCATGCGCGTCCTTTCCCCATCTCTCCTCTAGGAATCCTCTACTCAACGGAGAGGCTCCCGCGTCCCACACCCCCCACCGCGCATGCACGTCCCCTCCCCCCCCCCCCTCTCTCCTCTCCTACGGTCCCCCCCCCCCGTCCTTTCCTCTAGGAATTCTGTACGGAGCGGCGCGCACGACAGGTGGTGTGACAGCTGCATACTCCGCTGGGGGGCGCCACGGTAGTTCCGCGGTATGAAAATGACGGAGCGCGCGCGCCTCATTCTCTCTCCTGTGCAGCGCCGCGATGAGCGCTCGGACCGCTGCCGTGAAATGAGAGCGGCGACGTTCCTCCCGCTCAAGCTAATTATCTCCCCGCTGCTTCGCATCCACACATGCTTCCCTTTAGCGGGGAGATGGGGAATTTTTAATCACTCGTGTTGCGCTTGAATATAGCTTGCCTAACCACAGCAACACAAGTGTAATATATATCAGACTGCTCTAAAAGAGGAGTCAACAGAGGAAGCACAATTGACGTTAACTCCACATGACGCCTTTATCATAAGCGCATATATGTAATGTTTATTGCTTTGTTATAAAATTAGTTAGCTAGCACTGTAACCACAGTTGATGTTGCACCGACATTACGCATACATAAGGTCTTTTTTCAAACAAATTTCAAGACCTGGCGTGGCTCGGTGGCGGAATAGCTGATGGTCACGCAGAATTATTGGGTTCCTTTCCTGCACGAATCCTGATTTTTATGCTTTGTATTCATCTGGTGAACGCTGCCAATGTCAGCTTTCTATTAAAGCTCTCGCATATAAATTACCAATGTCTGCTCTCGCCATTCCTGGGTAAAATATTTGTGAATCACTTGGGGCGGATACCCGCACACCTCGGCCCATGGTGTACGGGTATGGGCCACATGCGTCTGGAGGAAAAAAGTTTGACAACTTACGTGACGTGATTTTCACGTTACACATCTGACGACCAGACATTTATATTCCTCAAACAAGCTAGTTAGATAGATAGATAGATAGATAGATAGATAGATAGATAGATAGATAGATAGATAGATAGATAGATAGATAGATAGACAGACAGACAGACAGACTTATATATAGTTAGATAGATAGATAGATAGATAGATAGATAGATAGATAGATAGATAGATAGATAGATAGATAGATAGATAGATAGATAGAAACGCTCAAGGTCATTTTCAATCGCGATGAAGTGCTGCACATTTAAAAGCATATTATTTATCTCAAGGGGACAGTTTTACCGCGAACTATAAGTGATATGTTCGTAGAAATTTTCCGATTTGTTGTCTCTTGTCGTCGTTCACAAGAAATTCGGCCCGACTTTCTAGACAGTAAAATACCACGAAGGCCCACCGGTCGGTACTTGTACAGAAAAAAATACAGATTTCAAACATTGTGCGCGCATCTGACAGTGGCCCGCAGGTGTAACGCGATTAGAACGCAGATTACATGTTATGGATGCCACCGATCGGCCCGTACTAGGCATGTTCGGACCTCACGCCAGCGAGAAAAGTAAAGTCGAAATGCCAGACCCATAAAATAGAGCACTATATGTATGTATAAGATTTAAATATAGGGGTCTGCAAATAGTAAAATTTCATCTCGAATCGATTTGGAATCGAATAGTTCCGAATAGTGGCCAAAAATGTCGAATATCGAATCGAATATTGAATACGAAAGATTTTGTTGAAAATTGAAAGAAAGAATGGAGAATTGCCATCTCCTCGTGTCCTCGAGCACATAATGAGGTGAGTGACTGCCCCCGAAAGGTTACAAATTGTCATGCAGAAACAGAAGCTGTTCCACGTGACCTTGTATCATACTTTCTCGCCGTGATGTTACGGTATTTCCTGCAGTTGAAAACATGCGCTCACTGGACGCTCCAGTAGCAGGAATGGGAAGGCGTCCCAAAGCATTGGCGACACCTGGATAAAGTGCAGCTCTATGCGCTATCCGCTATTTCTAGGGTCATCCTTTCTTGGGGTGTCAAGCTCATTCAAGTAGTTTGGAACCTCTTGTGTATGAGGTCTGAGCTCAGTGATGGCTATTTGTTGACACTAGCTGTTCGATAGTCTCCCACACTGTTCTCTGGTGTTTTCTGCTCGAGCCATGACATGCGGAAATTACATAATATCCTTTAAACTAAACATGCGCTCACTTTTGAAGAGTATATCGGTAAAAATTTTCACGGAAGGCCTTCTGTAACGACGTTACTCTTAGTTTTAGCCACCCTACCCTAACCAAGTTGCACCATTGCCTTTTGGCGCACTTTAGATATTCGTCTAGTCAAATTATTCGAAACATCGAATCTAGCTATTTGAAACTCGAATCGAATTATTCGATTAGATATTATTCGATTCGAATTGGAAACTCAAATATTCGCACACCGCTATTTAAATGCAATAACACTCGCGTGCGCAGATATTAGTTTTTCCGCAAGACGTACAAAAAACAACCGGTTCCATAGAAAAAAAAAAGGAAAATAAAGCGATAAGAAGCAAAAGTTTTTGGTTTATTCCCCTTTCTAGATATTCCCAAACACACGTGGTAAAGTGGCCCAGCCCTATCTATATTAACCCCGACATTCAAGCATATGCTTAAACGCTGACACTATGATCAAGTTCCGTCGCGATACATTTTACGGCAGTGTTCGAACGCTTTGTCGTGAAGTACCAAGTAGGCCGCTTCCTAATGTGAGTGTTCTGCTTCAATACTCTCGATGAAGATTGTAATCTTGGAATTTCGGTGAAGAATTTTCCACCGTGGAAACTACATAGCAATGTTAACATAAGAGATAAAGGCTGAACTAATGACAGCAATAAATTTTGCACTTGCTTTTATTCTGTTCCAGATTTTGATAAATGCGAAATGTACATTAGGGACAGCTCCGTTGGACATGGGCCTACGGATGCTTGCATGGAATACTTCAAGCGAGAGTGCAGCGGAAGGCGATACGAGCCCTATAAAAATTGTAAAGGTAAAGGGATGGAGGACATCGTGACCAATGTATGAAATACGTGAACAAACGACCACAAAGGCAATATGTAGCACAAATAATCAAGAAATAAAAATGACCACAAAACTATGTTATTAAAAGTAAAGCTATGCATGAAATAGTATTAAAATAAATAAATGAAATCCTCTCTGCTACCACTTATTAATAACTAACTTCGATCGTGGAGTAATCGCAGTACTTACTGCAATTACTCTTCACTTCATTTTCAGCCAATTTCTGATTGTCTATATTTTAGTCGCTGCGCTACCGTTCTATTGAGAAGCATGCAATAGCATTCAACGTTATCGTTACAGGCCGTAGGTGAACTAACACCGTATGATTGCTCAAGCAAAACAGCGATGTACTTTGGCGCATTGCCCTACGATTTTCAAGTGCATAGCACCTGAAGGGCCCGGCTGGTCGTCCATCTATCCATCTCATGTGGCGTGATCACGCTCACAATCAAGTGCTCAGTACAGGCCTAAAACAAGGCTAGCAATGCTCAAATCCTTGTCATCGTAAACAAACAAGGTCTAAAATAATATAGCTGACATAAATAGCCAAGAAGTAATCGGCAATAATTAACCTAAAATTACTAAAAACGTTTCGGAAACCTGCGGCTCACTCCGGCGCCCCGTAAAGAGGGCGCCATCTCCTCGCCAGGAACGCGAATCCTCCTCCCACCGGCACTTCTCTAGCGCCCACTCAGCGCGCGCCGTTTATCATCCGCTCCTGCAACGACAACGTCTATGACACGCATATTCGAGCTGAAAGCACAACGAACAGCCGCAGCTCGACAAGCGCGACAGCCTGTACATTTCCAAGTGAAGGCTGAGTAAGCAGCTGCAGAACGTAAGCGGCGAAAAGAGAAGCCCGGCATCGTTAAAGCTCTCACCACTGCGTCTCATCAGCGCACGCAAGCCAATCTTAAACTCAACACACTGCAAGCGCAAGTGGAACGTCTAGCTCGCCTGACTAATCTAGCCGCGGTGTGTGAGAGAGCAGCTGCTGGGCAACGTCAACAGCGCCAGAGCCCAACCGCTCCTCCCGTGCGTGAAAACGGAACCGCAGTATAACAGCATCAAATCGTCATGACGCATTACCGCACATCATACAACGTTAAAACCGTACGATACCATAACACCCACATTGCGGCAACAGCAGCCGTAGCACCAATAACAATAGCAACAAAACAATAACAGCGAGACGCGCGTCGCTGGGTGCCTGCGCTACGCTTCTCCTCAGGTTTCACAGTAGCGGAGCAGCTGAATTTTTTAACCCTTTATGGTGCCCAAATGCTTCTTCTATCAGCTTCTTATAATATATACGAACTTTGAGCTCTGTGTTGTTGAGGGCTCGACACATGTGTCAAAAGTCGGACATATGTGTCACACGGTCCTATTAGTGTTTCTGAAAAAGTGGGATATATGTGTCCCACAGCCCACTGAAAGGCAGACGTTTCGGAAAAAAAAATGTTATTTTATTTTTGTTATGCGGACCTGCTGCTCCCTTACAAAAAACAAAGGACAAAGGGTACAAACACGAACTCTCAACAAACTAACAGCAACAAAACAGTCACCTAAACGGCCATTGTGCATGCACTTCCTAAAAGCACCCGAGCAGTAGACCTGGGTACTGGGCATGCCTTGCCACAGTCTAATTTTTCTCCGTGGAGGAAGCTCGACTGTTGCTTCCACGGGAAGAGACTTCCCTGCATGAAGCAAAATGAAAATTGGATACAGGAATCAGCTGCACAGAATGTTAGACTGGCTACGCTTTCACAAATGTCCCACTGAATGGTTGACATTTTTCCATTCCACAAATTTTTGAGGGAAGTGTATGGGTATGAACGAAGAAAACCACGATACTATCAAATTTAGGAACTCGTGAGTGTGAAATAAGCTTGTCAAGCTTGCCTCTCATGCTGAATCGGGTGGAGAGCGCACCAAAATCTGATGAAAAAAAACGGCAGATTCCACGCATCGTGGGGATAGATGTAATGCGAAGCAGCCAGCAAGGAGCAAATCATGCTGTACATAATGTGCATGTCGTGGTTGACATGTTTGGACCTGTCATTATGTTCGTCCTACAGTCACGTCGTGCAATACCAATTCTGGTGTATATCAAGCCAGCGAACTGGACGCAAGCGCACCATGAGCGTGGTATGTGAATGGCATTGCAGATAACATGCAAGCCAAGATTTTCATATTACCACCTACCAGTTATGTTCGCTATATACTCACGTCCCGCTACCAATTTGGGTGTATATCAAGCTATGGAAACGGCCAAGAGCGCGCCATGGACGTGGAATGCAAGTCATGTTGCACATGACATATTATGATGTGCATATTACCACTTATCATTCATGTACGTTATACAGTAACGTCAAGCAATACCAAATTTAGTATACATCAGACTAGCGAAACGCCTGCGAGCGTGCCATGAGCGTGGCATACAAGTCATGTCGCACATGAGATGTCATGATTTCCATATTGCCACTAGTCATTTATGTTCGTCATACAGTCACATCCCGCAATACCAAATTCGGTGTATATGAAGCTAGCCAAACGGCCGCGAGCGTGCCATGAGCGTGACATGCAAGTCATGTTGCACATGACATGTCATGATTTCCAAATCACCACTTAGCATATATGTTCGTCATACGGTCACGTCACGTAATAGCAAATTTGGTGTATATCAAGCCAGCGGAACGGCAGTCAGCGCACCATGAGCGTGGCATGTAAATCATGTTGTACATGACATGCAGGTCATTATTTTCATAATACCGTGAATAATGTTGTTTGTCATGCAAAAATACCTCATCGTACCAATTTTTGGATATATCAAGTTAGAAAAGCCGGCAGATCCCACACACTGTGGGAATCGATGGAATGCGAAGCAGCGAATTCATGCTTTACAAAATTCGCATGTCATGTTTTACATGTTAGGACCTGTTATTTATGTTCATCATACAGTCACGTCCTGCAATACCAAATTTGGTGTATATCAAGCTAACGAAACAGCCGCGAGCGCGCCATGAGCGTGGCATGCAAGTCATGTCGCACATAACAAGTCATGATTTCCATATTACCACTGATCATTTATGTTCGTCATACAGTCACGTCACTCAATACCAAATTTGGTGTATATCAAGCTAACGAAACGGCCGCGAACGCGCCATGAGCGTGGCATGCAAGTCATGTCGCACATGACAAGTCATGATTTTCATATTGCCACTGGTCATTTTTGTTCGTCATACAGTCACGTCACTCACACCAAATTTGGTGTATATCAAGCTAACGAAACGGCCGCGAGCGCGCCATGAGCGTGGCATGCAAGTCATGTCGCACATAACAAGTCATGATTTCCATATTACCACTGGTCATTTATGTTCATCATACAGTCACGTCACTCAATACCAAATTTGGTGTATATCAAGCTAACGAAACGGCCGCGAGCGCGCCATGAGCGTAGCATGCAAGTCATGTCGCACATAACAAGTCATGATTTCCATATTACCACTGGTCATTTATGTTCGTCATACAGTCACGTCACTCTATCCCAAATTTGGTGTATATCAAGCTAACGATACGGCCTGGAGCGCGCCATGAGCGTGGCAGGTAAATCATGCTTTTCATGACAAGCTAGTCATGATTTTCATGATATGACCAGCCATTTCTGTTCGCTATACGGTCATGTTGCGCCACAACAAATTTGGTATAAATCCCATAAACGATACGGCCAGGAGAGCACAAAGTCGTAGGTGGCTAGATAGATAGCTAGCTAGCTAGCTAGCTAGCTAGATAGATAGATAGATAGATAGATAGATAGATAGATAGATAGATAGATAGATAGATAGATAGATAGATAGATAGATGACTTTAATGAGAAGTCATTCATGGTTTTCATGACATGACCAGTCATTCATCTTCGTCATACACTCATGTTATGCCATACCAGTTTTGGTATAAATCCCAATAACGATACGGCGAGGAGAGCACAAAGTCTTAGGCGGCTAGATAGATAGATAGATACGCTCAAACTTGCCGAAGTTAGCTAAGCAATGCTTCGCATTTAAAAGGATGCAGCACGTGCAAGCGAAATGGTTCATTTGGAACACGCGTATGGGCTGCCACCTTCTGAGTACCAAAACTACTTTCTTGAATAACAACGCAATTGCGCTGTAAGTCCGAAAACAATAGATTCCTGTGGATTTATAAAAAAGAAAATTAGAACATGGCGAAGAAAAAAGTGGCACGTATGAGTCCCGCGGCCCCACAAAGGGTTTTAAAAAGCGAGGCATTAAAAAAAAGAACTTCCCCATCTCACGCTAAAGGGAACCATGTGTGCATGCGAAGCAGCGGGGAGATGGCTGGCTTGAGCGGGAGAAACGTCGCCGCTCCCGATTTGCGGCAGCGGCCGGGAGCTCATCGTGGCGCTGCACAGGAGGGAGAATGAGGCGCGCGCGCTCCGTCATTTTCATACCGCGGAACTACCGTGGCGCCCCCCAGCGGAGTATGCAGCTGTCGCACCACCTGTCGTGCGCGCCGCTTCGTAGAGTAGATGATTCCTAGAGGAGATCTATCTATCTATCATAAGTGAAGTGCACGTTTTGAAAAGCACGCGAATGTGATGAAGGTGCTGAGTCGAAAACGAAGCGGACGGCAGCAGAAACTATGGATACAACTACCGTTAGCGAAAATCGTCCAACAAGATGTGGCGAGACAGCACGTGAGCAGGCGCAAGACCGGTTCAACCAATGGGCAACCTCTACGCTTGTTCGGGGGAGAGAAGCCATGGTTGCAGAAGGGCCTAGGAGGCAGACGTGGCCCAGACGCGGCGGAGTGAAGGTGTCCAGGGCGTGGGAGTGGTGGTCGACGGAGTACCCATGAAACGGCGGCAGCGGGCTGCCACGTGGGCGTGTACCCAGCCTTCTTCCAAGCGTCTGGCGTTGGTCGGACCCGCGCTTCTCGTCCCCTGACGTTGGCTATGCAAGACCACCGTCTCTTGTGTCGATCGCCGTCTCGCCGGCCGCATCCATCTGCACCTTCGCCGATGCTTGAGCGTCGCCACCTGCTCTTCTGCTACCGACACCTGTGCGTGTTGGTTGTCGACAGTGACCATGCCCTTCATCACGAACGGTGATATTTTTAGGGTCAAGCCCCTTAGGGATGAGCCTTGTCCATCCACGGAGTAAATTTTTGTCCGAACTGTTGGAGCGTTCGACCAGGTTCTTTGGGAGCGAAGCAAGGCCGGGCCCGCGCTTCGCGATGGACATTGCCGCCGTCTTCGTGACGTTGACCCGGATGAGGAAGACGCCTTCGCCGCTGGACGTTTAGAACAAACTTAATGTACAGAACTATGTACACGAATATGACAGAAAGTAAAAATTGAAGGACACTGTACATTCCAAAGTGTGTTCGGCGAAAGCGTGTGGCCATTCCACTGACGGAAAGACGGACGGAAAGACCGACGGACGGACGGACGGACGGACGGACGGACAGACGGACATCCGGACGGACGGACGGACAGACGGACATCCGGACGGACGGACATCCAAACGGAGAGACGGACGGACGGACATCCGGACGGACGGACCGACAGACGGACATCAGGACGGACGGACGGACGGACATCCGGACGGACAGACGGACGGACACTGGACGGACGAACGAACGGACCGACGGACATCTGGACGGACTGTCGGACATCCAGACGGATGGACGGACGGATATCCCGTTGGACGGACGGACAGACGGACATCCGGACAGACGGACGGACGGACATCCAAACGGACGGACGGACGGACATCCGGACGACGGACATCCAAACAGACGGACGGACAGACGAACATCCGGACGGACGGATAGACGGACATCCGGACGGACATCCGAACGGACGGACGGACGGACATCCGGACGGACGGATGGATGGACATCCAAACGGGCGGACGGACGGACATCCGGACGCACGGACGGACGGACATCCGGATGGACGGATGGACATCCGGACGGACAGATATTCGGACGGACGGACATCCGGACATCCGAACGGACGGACATCCGGATGGACGGACGGACGGACATCCGGACGGACAGACGGACGGACGGACGGACACCGGACGGACGAACGGACGGACATCCGGACGGACGGACATCCGGACGGACGGACAGACGGACGGATGGACGGACATCCGGACGGACGGACGGACACCGGACGCCGGACGGACACCGGACGGACGGACACTGGACGGACGTGAGCATGAGACATTAAAGGCTTTCGCCTTAAAAGGGAAAATGACCCTCAGTGGGGCCGTAAGCTGCAGTGCTGGTGTCTATCCGGCAAGCTTTCCAGTAGCAAAAAAGACGTCGCGGTCTCCTGGGACGCTCATTTGATCCCCCCTGTTCCCCCCTCCCCCCATCACTCCGCGTTGCCTGCGGTCATCGGCACCGGCCAGGATCGGGCAGGTAGCAGAATGAGCAGAACGGTAGGACAGGTAATCCCAAACAAGGAGCAGAGGGGCGAGTCACGTCCGACGCACCTGCATAGCTTGGGGACGCACCCCTCTATACCCTGTCGTGTAGCCCGCTCAAGCTCAGGAATTGTGAGCGTTGGCAGGAGGGGGCGGGTGTCCCGAAGAGCACAGATCTTACAAGCCCTGGAATGTGGGCGTTGTTAGGAAGGGGAGGGGGGTACCGCCGAGCGCGACCTTACACCTCCCTTCCAAGATTTGTTCATCATGAAACAGATTCAACAAATGAAATAAAAAAACTTCCCCATCTCCAGCTAAAGGGGACCATGAGTGGATGCGAAGCAGCGGGGAGATGGTTAGCTTGAGCGGGAGAAACGTCGCCGCTCTCGGTTTGTGGCAGCGGCCCGGGCACTCATCGCGGCGCTGCACAGGAGAGAGAATGAGGCGCGCTGCGTCATTTTCATACTGCGGAACTACCGCGGTGCTCTCAGCGGAGTAAGCAGCTGTCGCACCACCTCTCCGTAGAGGATTCCTAGAGGAGAGAACGGGGAGGACCGTAGGTGAGGAGAGAGAGGGGACGCGCATGCGCTTTGGGGGGTGTGGGATGCGGGAACCGCTCCGTAGCGTAAAGGATTCCTAGAGGAGAGAAAGGGAGTGAGCGTAGGAGAGAGGCGAGAGGACGCGCATGCGCTGTGGGGATGTGGGACGCGGCCGCCGTTCTGTAGAGAGGAAGGGGGACAGGAGGCGCAGGCGCTGTGGGACGCGGGCGCCGCTCCGTACAGTAGAGGATTCCTAGAGTAGAGAAAGGGGGTGAGCGTACGAGAGGAGAGGAGAGAGAGAGGGGGAGGGGACGCGCATGCGCTGTGGTGGTGTGGCACGCGGGAAGGAGAGACGGCGATTGACACAAGAGACGGCGGTCTTGCATAGCGAACGCCAGGGGACGAGAAGCGCGGGTCCGGCCAAAGCCAGCCCTTGGAAGAGGGTGGGTACACGTCCAGGTGGCAGCTCGCTGCCGCCGTTGCATGGGTACTCCGTCGACCACTACTCCCGCGCCCTGGGAACCTTCACTCCGCCACGTCTGCCTCCTAGGCCACGTCTGCCTCCTAGGATGAGGGAGGGGGAAACGGGATTAAATGAGCTTCCCAGGAGACCGCGACGTCTTTTTTGCTACTGGAAAGCTTGCCGGCTAGACACCGGCACTGCAGCTTACGGCCCCACTGAGGGTCATTTTCCCTTTTACTTTCTGTCATATTCCTGTACATAGTTCTGTACATAAAGGTTGTTCTAAAACGTCCAGCGGCCAAGGCGTCTTCCTCCTCGGGGTCAACGTCACGAAGACGGCGGCAATCTCCATCGCGAAGCGCGGGCCCGGCCTTGCTTCGCTCCCAAAGAACCTGGTCGAACGCTCCTCGGGTTCGGACGAAAATTTACTCCGTGAATGGACAAGGCTCATCCCTAAGGGGCTTGGCCCTAAAAAATATCACCGTTCGTGATGAAGAGCACGGTCACTGTCGACAAGCAACACGCACAAGTGTCGGAGGCAGAAGAGCTGGTGGCGACGCTCAAGCATCGGCGAAGGTGCAGACGGATGCGGCCGGCGAGTCGGTGTCAATGGCCGGACACCCTTCCGGCGTTCTCCAGCCGCAGACGGCGATTGACACAAGGGACGGCGGTCTTGTATAGCCAACGCCAGGGGGACGAGAAGCGCGGGTCCGGCCAACGCCAGACGCTTGGAAGAAGGCTGGGTACACGCCCACGTGGCAGCCCGCTGCCGCCGTTGCATGGGTACTCCATCGACCACCACTCCCACGCCCTGGACACCTTCACTCCGCCGCGTCTCGGCCACGTCTGCCTCCTAGGCCCTTCTGCAACCATGGCTTCTCTCCCCCGAACAAGCGTAGAGGTTGCCCATTGGTTGAACCGGTCTTGCACCCGCTCACGCGCTGTCTCGCCACATCTTCTTGGACGATTGTCGCTAACGGTGGTTGTATCCATAGTTTCTGCTGCCGTCCGCTTGGTTTTCGACTCTGCGCCTTCATCACATTCGCGTGCTTTTCAAAACGTCCCTTCACTTATGATAGATAGATAGATCTCCTCTAGGAATCATCTACTCCACGAAGCGGCGCGCACGACAGGTGGTGCGACAGCTGCATACTCCGCTGGGGGGCGCCACGGTAGTTCCGCGGTATGAAAATGACGGAGCGCGCGCACCTCATACTCTCTCCTGTGCAGCGCCACGATGAGCTCCCGGGCCCCCTGCCGCGAATCGGGAGCGGCGACGTTTCTCCCGCTCAAGCCAGCCATCTCCCCCGCTGCTTCGCATCCACACATGATTCCCTTTAGCGTGAGATGGGGAAGTTGTTTTTAAGGCGAAAGCCTTTAATGTCTCATGCTCACGTCCATCCGGTGTCCATCCGTCCGGTGTCCGTCCATCCGGTGTCCGTCCGTCCATCGGGTGTCCGTCCGTCCGTCCGTCCGTCCGGATGTCCGTCTGTCCCTCCGGATGTCCGTCCGTCCGGATATCCGTCTGTCCGTCCGTCCGTCCGTCCGGATGTCCGTCCGTCTGGATGTCTGACCGTCCATCCGTCCATCTGTCCGTCCGGATGTCCGTCTGTCCGTTCGTCCGTCCGGATGTTCTTCCGTCCGTCCGGGTGTCCGTCTGTCCGTCCGTCCGTCTGTCCGGATGTCCGTCCGTCCGTCCGTCCGTCCGCCAGGATGTCTGTCCGGATGTCGGTCTGTCCGTCCACCCGTCCGGATGTCCGTCCCTCCGTCCGTCCGTCCATCCGTCCGTCCGGATGTCCGTCCGTCCGGATGTCCTTCCGTCCGGTGACCGTCCGGTGTCCGTCCGTCTGTCCGTTGTCCGTCCGTTCGTCCGGATGTCCGTCTGTCCGTCCGTCCATCCGTCTGTCCGTCCGTCGGTCTTTCCGTCCGTCTTTCCGTCAGTGGCATGGCCACACGCTTTCGCCGAACACACTTTGGAATGTACAAAGTGTCCTTCAATTTTTTTTAATGCCTCGGTTTTTAAAACCCTTTGTGGGGCCGCGGGATTCATACGTCCCACTTTTTTCCTCGCCATGTTCTAATTTTCTTTTTTTAAAGCCACAGGAATCTATTGCTTTCGGATTTACAGCGCAATTGCGTTGTTGTTCAAGAAAGTAGTTTTGGTTGTTGCTTTAATGGTGCTCACAAGGTGGCAGCGCATACGCGTGTTCCAATTGAACCATTTCGCTTGCACGTGCTGCATACTTTTAAATGCGAAGCATTTCTTAGCTAACTTCGGTGAGTTTGAGCGTATCTATCTATCTATCTATCTGGCCGCCTAAGGCTTTGTGTTCTGTTCGCCGTATCGTTATTGGTATTTATACCAAAATTGGTATGGCACAACATGAGTGTATGACGAAGATGAATGACTGGTCATATCGTGAAAACCATGAATGACTTTTCATTAAAGTCATGATTTACACGCCATGGCCGTAGCGCTCCAGAGACCGCTTTGCTAACTTGACATGTCCAAAAAATTGGTACGATGAGATATTCTTGCATGACAAACAACATTATTCACGGTACTATGGAAATAATGACCTGCATGTCATGTACAGCATGATTTACATGCCACGCTCATGGTGCGCTGACTGCCGTTCTGCTGGCTTGATATACACCGAATTTGCTATTACGTGACGTCACTGTATGACAACATAAATACCAAGTGGTCATTTGGAAATCATGACATGTTATCTGCAACATGACTTGCATGGCACGCTCATGGCACGCTCGCGGCCGTTTCGCTAGCTTCATATACACCAAATTTGGTATTGCGGGAAGTTACTGTATGAGGAACATAAATGACTAGTGGTAATATGGAAATCATTACATGTCATGTGCGACATAACTTGTATTCCACGCTCACGGCACGCTCGCAGGCGTTTCGCTAGTCTGATGTATACTAAATTTGGTATTGCTTGACGTTACTTTATAACGAACATGAATGATAAGTGGTAATATGCAAATCATAATATGTCATGTGCAACATGACTTGCATTCCACGCCCATGGCGCGCTCGTGGCCGTTTCCATAGCTTGATATACACCAAAATTGGAAGCGCAACGTGAGTAGCCTATATAGCGAACATAAGTGGTAGGTGGTAATATGAAAATCTTGGCTTGCATGTTATCTACAATGCCATTTACATGCCACGCTCATGGTGCGCTTGCGTCCAGTTCGCTAGCTTGATATACACCAGAATTGGCATTGCACGACGTGACTGTAGGACGAATATAAATGACAGGTCCAAACACGTCAACCATGACATGCACATTATGTACAGCATGATTTACTCCTTGCTGGCTGCTTCGCATTACATCGATTCCCACAATGCGTGGAATCTGCCGCTTTTTTTCATCAGATTTTGTCGCGCTCTCCACCCGATTCTGCATGAGAGGCAAGCTTGACAAGCTTATTTCACACTCACGAGTTCCTAAATTTGGTATTATCGTGGTTTTCTTCGTTCATACCCATACACTTCCCTCAAAAATTTGTGGAATGCAAAAGTGTCAACCATTCAGTGAGACATTTGTGAAAGCGTAGCCAGTCTAACATTCTGTGCAGCTGATTCCTTCGTCCAATTTTCATTTTCCTTCATGCAGGGAGGTCTCTTCCCGTGGAAGAAACAGTCGAGCTTCCTCGACGAACAAAATTTAGACTGTGGCAAGGCATGCCCAGTACCCAGGTCTACTGCTCGGGCGGTGGTAGGAAGTGGATGCACAGTGGCCCTTTAGGTGACTGTTTTGTTGCTGTTAGTTTGTTGAGAGTTCCTGTTTGAACCCTTTGTCCTTTGTTTTTTGTAAGGGAGCAGCAGGTCCGCATAACAAAAAATAAAATTCTGCTTTTCAGTGGGCTGTGGGACACATATATCCCACTTTTTCAGAAACACTAATAGGACCGTGTGACAGATATGTGCGACTTTTGACACATGTGTCGAGCCCTTAACAACACAGAGCTCAAAGTTCGTATATATTATAAGAAGCTGATACACAAGACAATGTCGCCCTTAATGGGTGCCGTGTGTTTTTAAGTGGCATTTGGGCACCATAAAGGGTTAAAAAAATTCAGCTGCTCCACTACTGTGAAACCTGAGGAGAAGCGTAGCGCAGGCACCCAGCGACGCGCGTCTCGCTGTTATTGTTTTGTTGCTATTGTTATTGGTGCTACGGCTGCTGTTGCCGCAATGTGGGTGTTATAGTATCGTACGGTTATAACGTTGTATGATGTACTGTAATGCCTCATGACTATTTGATGCTGTTATACTGCGGTTATGTTTTCACGCACGGGAAGAGCGGTTGGGCTCTGGCGCTGTTGACGTTGCCCAGCAGCTGCTCTCTCACACACCGCGGCTAGATTAGTCAGGCGAGCTAGACGTTCCACTTGCGCTTGCAGTGTGTTGAGTTTAAGATTGGCTTGCGTGCGCTGATGAGACGCAGTGGTGAGAGCTTTAACGATACCGGGCTTCTCTTTTCGCCGCTTACGTTCTGCAGCTGCTTACTCAGCCTTCACTTGGAGATTTACAGGCTGCTGTTGCTAAGTTTCTCGAGCTGCGGCTGTTCGTTGTGCTTTCAGCTCGAATATGCGTCGCATCGACGTTGTTGCAGAAGCGGTTGACAAACGGCGCGCTCTGAGTGGGCGCTAGAGAAGTGCCGGTGGGAGGTGGTTTCGCGTTCCTGGCGAGAGATGGCGCTCCTCCTTACGCGGCGCTGGAGTACGCCGCTGGTTTCCGAAACCTCCTTATCGAAAATTTCTCATATGACACATATGCCTCGTATCCAATAATCTCGTATAAACACATATGAATCATATGTGTTCTCGTATGATCATACGAGATTATTGGATATGTGTCATACGTGTCATATGAGAATTTTCGATAGGGCTTTTAGTGATTTTAGGTTAGATATGGCGATTCCTTCTTGGCTATTTATGCTAACTCTATCATATTAGACCTCGTTTGTTTACTATGACATGATTTTGAGCATTGCGAGTCTTGTTTTAGGCCTGTACTGAGCATTTGATTGTGAGCGTGATCACGCCACATGACATGTATGGATGAACGACAAGCCCGGCCCTTCAAGTGCTACGCGCTTGAAAATGGTAAGGCAATGCACCAAAGCATACCGCTGTTTTGCATGAGCAACCGTACGATGTCAGTTCACCTACGGCCTGTTACAATAACGTCGAATGTTATTCCATGTGTGAAGAAGAAGATGCGCCTTCATCCAACAGCATCGCCAACGCTCGGCTCGCTCGGCTCGTGTTTCGGATCGCTGCTGTGCCTCTGGACGGTTCTTCACGGTGCCTCGACGCTAGCGACCGTAACGTCCTTGATCAATAAACCTCTTCACATTTGGTGGAGGGTGCTGTACATCCCCATCGGTACACCCTGGAGCTACGAAGCCAGACGCTAACCACAACGCAAACCCACCGGCGCCTTCGCCCCGGTCCGTCACCTGCCCCGGCATTCCTCGGCTGTGGAATCCAAAGGTCTTCAGCAGTGCAGCCGAGACCGACGTGGAAGACTTCCAAATGCTCTTGGCTAGGAATCCGCGCACAGTTTCCGAAGTCGTCAGCTTGTGTCAGAGCTACGACGGGTTGAAGAAGCAACGTGCTCTGACTCGGCAGCCTCCCCGGGGTTGCGAGTCGCTGTGCAGTCTCGACACTATGCCTGACCATTCTACCTTGCTTCAGCAGGTCCGAGACTTCGTCCGCGGGGAAGTTGACCGCCAACTTTCCTTAATGCCCTTTACTAACGAACCCACCATCCATCTGCCCACCCCGCTCCGCACTGTTATTTCGGACGAGGTTGCCCACGCTGTTTCCTTCTGCGCACCACGAGCCGCCTCCATCCAGCCCCGTTCACTACACGCGTGCAGCGCAGCCTGTGGCCGCTCCTGTCGCCTATCCGCAAGCCGTGCAGCCTGTGGCCGCGCCCCTCACGTATGCGGACGCTGTGCGTAGGCTTCCGCAGCCATCTTACACCACGCACTCACAGCCTACGCAACCACGTGTTTATACTGGATCTTGGGCAGCACCGACCATCGCCAATCCGTGGAGGACGCCAGATAACAGACCGATATTTTACGCCTGCGGCACTCCCGGACACGTCGCCCGCTATTGCCGCCGTCGGCCCCAAGCATTCGGCGAGTCTGGCCGATCATGGCAATCTGGCAGCCAGCCCTTCCCCCCAACACGTTCCTGGCCCATCATTCCAGCCCTATGCCCCTACTCACCGCCCTGACTTCCAGCCGCAGCGTTCACAATCTCCTCGTCGGCGATCGCCCTCCCCATGCGTCGCCGGCCCGGACCCTACGACCAGGTAAACTAACTGCCGCAGTTCAAGAGGCAAGAACTGCGCCATCTTCGACCTGTGCAAGCCCTCACTCCTCCCCTACTAACATGGTCGCAATAACTGTAGAAGGTGTTCGTACTTTTGCCCTTGTGGACACCGGCGCCACCGTTTCTGTCATAGCCGCTCATCTCTGCCATTCATTACGCAAGGTAACGACGCCGCTTTCGGGACTGTCGCTCCACACCACAAGCGCGCAGCAAGTGACGCCTCTCGCAGCCTGCACCGCAAGAGTTTTCATTGAAGGCCATCTGTACACCGTTGAGTTTATTGTCTTTTCTGCCTGTTCGCATAACGTCATCCTCGGGTGGGACTTCCTATCCCGCCATAATGCCGTCATCGACTGCGGACACGCCGAAGTTGAGTTCTCACCATTGTGCGACGCCCCATTACTCGACGGCGCCTAAGTTGCTCGTTGGTGAGGACACCGAAATTCCGCCTGGCGCTTTCTGTGATGCCAAAACCGATGCTACAGTCTGTTTCACGCCGTCCGATGTCTTCACGAGTCGTAGAGCTCTGCCGCTACCTTTCGCAACGCTTGACATCGCCGCCGGCAGCAGCAATATATACGTCTTCAATCCGCTCTCCGCACCTGTCACATTGCTTGCAGGCGAATGTCTCGGCGCGTGGAAGATTTCGACTCTCCGTCCCTGGTTGACGTCCCGGATGACAATTGCGACCAACCAGTTGCCCTGTCGGCACTCGGGGAGTCGTCCAGCGATATGTTTTCCAGCGCCATCGTCGATACCCTAACCCCTTCCGAAGACATGATCTGCACGAGTTCCGGAATTATTTCGATGTCTCGCAACCTCAACTGGGCCGCACGTCGCAAGTGCAACATTACGTTGACACCGGTCTACACCAGCCGCTGCGTCAAAGACCATACCGTGTCTCCGCTGAAGAGCACCGCGTCATTAACAACCAAGTCGAAGACATGCTTCCCAGAGACGTTATTTGACCATCTCACAGTCCCTGGGCATCTCCGGTTGTCCTGGTGTATAAGAAAGACGGATCTATCTGGTTTTGCGTAGATTACCGTCGTTTGAATGAGATAACGCGCAAGGACGTCTATCCTTTGCCGCGCATTGATGACGCCATTGACACCCTTCACGGAGCAGAATTCTTGTCCTCGCTGGACTTGCGGTCTAGCAAGTCCCAATGGCTGAAGCCGATCGCCAGAAAACTGCATTTATAACACCTGATGGACTATACGAGTTTAACGTCATGCCCTTTGGGCTTTGTAACGCGCCTGCCACGTTTGAACGACTTATGGATAATACGCCACGTGGCCTAAAGTGGTCTATGTGCCTCTGTTACCTCGACGACGTCGTGGTTTTTTCGCATGATTTCCCTACGCACCTGCTTCGCCTCAGGTACGTGTTGACTTGTCTGACAAACGCTGGCCTTCAGCTTAACCTCAAGAAATGCCGCTTTGCTGCACGGGAGCTCGTGACCTTAGGCCACATCGTGTCCAAACACGGCGTATTACCTGACCCCGTAAAACTTCATGCAGTCGCGGAATTTCCCAAGCCGACGACCATGAAGGAACTTCGCAGTTTTGTAGGCCTGTGCTCGTACTTCCGGTGCTTTGTTCGCAATTTTTCATCCATCATGTCACCGTTAACGCAGCTTCTTCGCGGCGACGTGAACCTCTCCTCCTGGTCCCCTGCATGTGACGTCGCCTTCACTACGCTGCGCCGTCTGCTCACCTCCCCACCTATACTTCGCCACTTCGATTCGACGGCTCCTACCGAAGTACACACAGACGCCAGCGGCGTCGGGCTTGGCGCTGTCCTCGCTCAACGAAAGCTCGGCTATTCAGAATACGTCGTACCCTACGCTAGTCGCACGCTGACGTAAGCCGAAACTAATTACAGCGTGACTGAAAAAGAGTGTTGGGCTCTGGTGTGGGTGCTTGAAAAGTTCCGGCCCTACTTATACGGCCGCCCTTTCGATCTTGTAACTGATCACCACGCGCTTTGCTGGCTCGCCACGTTAAAATACCCTTCTGGCCGCCTAGCGCGATAGCCCCCCCCCACATCCAGGAGTACGACATTCGCGTCGTATACCGCTGCGGACGCAAGTACTCTGACGCTGACGCCCTCTCCCGCTCCCCCTTTACCTCCAGAACCGGCGTGGGGAACCACTTGCGTCCATCCCTTGTCATCCCTCGATCTCGACTCGATAGCCACCGAACAACGTCGTGACCCTTCGATCGCATCTCTTCTTGATCATCTATCAGGTACATCCGCCCTTCCTGTACCTCGGTCCCTCCGACGTCAAGCTTTTCATTTCACCATCCGCGATCAACTGCTTCATCGCCGCAACTACGCTGCCGATGGCCGCCGGTGGCTACTAGTCATTCCACGCAGCTTGCGATCGCAAGTGTGCGCCTCTCTTCACGACGATCCGCAATGTGGCCACGCCGGGGTGTTTAAGACATACGAACGCCTTCGCCATCGCTATTACTGGCGCGGCATGTACAATTTCGTGCGGAAATTCGTGCAGTGCTGTCCTGACTGCCAGAGACGCAAGTCAACACCTTTACGTGCCACTGGCGCACTGCAGCCGCTTCCATGCCCTGCCAAGCCATTTGATCGCGTCGGCGTTGACCTCTACGGCCCCCTTCCAATGACACCCGGTGGCAATCGGTGGATTATAGTTGCTGTCGACCACCTGACGCGCTACGCCGAAACTGCCGCTTTGCCGAGTGCAACCGCTCGGGATGTCGCCTCTTTCATTTTTCGTCGCTTTATCCTTCGACATGGCGCACCTCGAGAGCTCCTAAGTGACAGAGGCCGCGCTTTTCTCTCCGAGGTCGTTTTGCCTGTGTGCGGCGCATGGGCTCCGAAATAAAATCCTGAACTTGGCAAAAATGCCACTTCGGCCTACTAAGCAGACGCGTTTGAGCCTTTTAGGGAAATTTGGGCTCGGCTCTTAACTTGCATCCTAAAGGTACTACGCCAAACCACTTCAATAAGAGAATCAAAAGGAGATTTTATTTAGATCCTTTTAAACGGAGTGAAAAAAAAAGGAACCAAAAGAATCTTTAGGAGGTAACTGTGGTGTTTTATTTAGGTCATTTCGGGGGCTTAAACGGAGAGCGTTGAGAGTCTTTCTGCTTCTTTTGAGAAGTTTGAAAACCCCCCCTTCACATGCGGACCTAGAGAGGTTGCGAAAAAAAGTTATTTTAGGCACAATCTTAGCGTTTTACGGATATTTCTTACTACTATCCATCGCTGGCACATATAAGAAAATGGACATAAATGTAATAACACACAAATATGACATTTGCATACAAGAACGCGCGACACAGGAATCGAACTCGCGATGACACGCACCGAAAGCAAGCACATATTCAATACACTAGCGCGCCAGCCCTTGCTTGCTTGTTTTTTCATGGGGTTATATATGTACAAAGCGGCTGGTAACCCGTCGGCGGCACCTCAAGCTCTTGTTTTCGTGGCATCGGCATGTGTTTGCGCTTGCATAAAGCCAGTGCATAAATTGCGGGTCGTCATGCAGGCCAAACTAAACACCTTCGGCTCCGAATAATTTGGTTCGTCGTGTCGCGCCGCTTGAAAAATGGTAAACGTGGGCCCTCTTGAGCAACGTTAATGGAATATAAACTCAGTATGAAAGCTCCTTATCTCTGGTAGCGGAGGAGAATGGTCCGAGAGGCGGTCGCGAGAACTTGAGGCGCTGCAGTCAACTCTTGTTCTACTCTCGGCGCATCGTCCTCTACGGCAGCGTAGCGCGGCGGTCCGCCGCGCTGTTGCTCGCGGCGGCTTTCTAGTTGTACTATTATCAAACTTAAGCATCTATCATGCTTCCAGTCGACATTCTCGCGTCGTATTTGTGTACTGCTTAGGTGGATATGAATAAGGTTGCCTGCATGTACTGGCCCGGATATGTTGCTCATTGGTTGGCTTATAATCAAATAATGTCCAGCCTATGGTATATTTGAGGTGTCTACGTTGCGTTTAACCCCCAAGTACGGGATTCTAAGCCAATGAGCATTTACAACGTAGTTTTGCTAATGACTGCGACCATTTTAACAACAGCCGTCTCACCTAGACGAAAAATGACCCAGAACGTTTGTAAATGCATTTATATGTGCAAACAAGTTGACTTACTGGGAATACTAGAAAAATAGTACTCGTGTTTCCTGCTATTTTCAAAAATGAAGTTCTCACAAAAAACAGTACCCATGTCTTACACTGTATACAAGATAAGGCTTCGCGACGGCTAACAGTCGAGAGTAGAGGGAAAATGTTACAGTAACTACACCTTCATTCTGGAATCTTCCATCTTTTAAGAAAACTGTAGTTCCTGATTGATTTGCTTGCAAAGGGCGACCAAGCCCTGTAGGGCAAAGTACAGGTGGGAGAGGTAGGAGGAGAGCGCCCATCGGCACGAGGAGGGGCGACGACCTTAAAATTTAAGCACGCCATTCTTGCCATATCGCTGGTGTGAAGATAACACGCTGAAGTGGTTCCGAGCTGTGCGTACCGCTAGTGGGGCATGGTGTCAATACGTAGCTAGCCATTAGTATGCTGAACGATGCACTCTCCGCGACCGAGCCGTCTAAGGCCGGGTGCTGCGGAGTGTGGGGCCGCCGGTTTAAATGGTTGTGGTGGCGCACTTCGGAAAAGATTTTTCTGAATGATTTTTTGTTTGTGGCTTTTACAAACCCGCACACACCCACACGCACACACACACACACACACACACACACACACACACACATATATATATATATATATATATATATATATATATATATATATATATATATATATATATATAGATAGATAGATAGATAACGGGCGTGACGGCTACGGCAAAGACCAGCCGAAAGTCCACTAAGGCAGACTTCACAATCGCTGACAAGTGATGCTTGGCTCATACAATTATCGTTTTCTTCGGTGATGTGCTAAACCTTGTCACTTCTCTGGTCAGCGGATCTCTCTGAATTCTAATATCTCGATTTCAGGCATTACAAGCAAAAGCGTTAACTTCGTGTGTGAACGTTGCTTGTCACTCGGCTCTAGTGTTCCGATAGCCATGTTTTAATACAACAGCCAGTTTGACTGATGCACTTCTTCCCACATGACAGAGGCAAACGGTGCACAACAGCAGTTCTACGCTCTGCAAACGGACAAGTATGCTTCATGGTGTGCTGAAACCGATTCTTTTTGCCGATAATTTACGATCCTGCCTGGCACACACTTTCCAGAGTTTCTTTGGCGCAGGGAACGCAACTTTCAAGCCCCACTCGCTGCCAACATTCTTTAGATTATGTGCTATGTTGTGCGCATATGGTACTTAGAAGCATTCCTTTTTGTTTTGTTTTCGGAAGGTTAACGAGAATTGTTATAACTTTGCATCAAGAAAGCCATTGTCACACGTGGTACGCTGGTGTGTACGCATGTTAGTCATGTTTTATGGTTTTTTTTTATGAATAAACTGGTCACAACTCAAGCGGTTGTCCTGTCGAATCGCGTCATCCTTATTCTCAGTGGGACGTTGGGTCAGTTGGTGCATAGCCTAAAAGAATATTTGCGGCGCAACTGAGACAAGAAAGCAAAAAAAAAAAAAAAAAAAAAAAAACCTGAGAGGAAAGGGTAAGGTGTCAAAATATTGTTGATGTCCTATCCTTTCTTCTCTCGCTTTTTTTTTCCTGCTCGTCTCCATTCGCCAGAACTATTTTGCCTGGCTACCCCTTTGTGTTTTGTCTCCGCGCACTCCTTCAAACGCTAAAATGAGCTTACCTATGCTCCCAAACACGTTCTTCTCGCCGCTCGCCGCTGCCCGCCGCTCCCGAACAGCACCTAGTTCTCGGTCACACTTATTAGATCGCGTCGTGACTCCGCGCGGCAGTGCAGTCACCAGAAGGAGCTGGGTGTTTTTGTAAAAGCGTCCCGCGCACTGCCCTCTAAGCGCGCCCTTTCACCTCTTGTGCAATCTCGCGGATGATAGTTAACAAACTTCTACCACGCTCAAGCAGGTCCGTGAGGTGCGTAGCACCCATGGTACAATAATGTACAACGTAGTACATCGGAAGCGAGAAAGCACGACGTACGTAGAAACACCTTTAATAATCACATACATATATACACCTTTAATACACACACACACACACACACACACACACACACACATATATATATATATATATATATATATATATATATATATATGTGTGTGTGTGTGTGTGTGTGTGTGTGTGTATAGGAAAAATATATATATGCCTCTAAAAAACTGTTTATTGGTGACGTTTCGATCGGAGACCGATCTTCATCAAGACAAAATTTACCAGGCGCCGATGCGCTTTTATATCATCGCCGTGCCGAGAGAAAGAGAGAGAGAAAAAAAAAAGAGAAGAAGCGTACATACTGATAAGTGGTCACACGACCACGTGCGCGTACTGCTACATGCGCATAGCACCTGTATTTGGAAGGGGAAAAAAAACGGTGCAAAAATAAACGAGTGGCCAAAAAAGAGAGAGTGGTCACACGACCATGTGCGCGTATTTCTACATACTTAGACATGAAGACGTGTTTTCAAAAACAAAAAAAAAGAAAGGAAAAAAAACCAAGTGGACATGTTAAGTACATTCCTGTGGTGCCCCCGGCACATACCAAGATATACGAAGAACACATGTTTCAAGAAAAGAGTGAACAAAGCAAAGATATGTAGATATACATCGATGGTCCAGGTGGGCACGTTAAGCACATTCCAGTGGTACATTGTGAAGGTTCACTACGCAGGCGCATCTCTTCCCGGAGCTTGAACACAACAACACAGTACATTCCTTTCGTCCATTGTCACGTCCCACCTATTCTCCCCCGCCGCCCTCCTTAGCTGCTCCTGAAGCCTACTGAGGGGGGTCTACGTTCCTATGATCTCCGGTCTGTGGCTCAAGAATGTTTGAGAAGAAAATGGAGAGTGTTTTTCAAATTTTTGACGTGGGGTTCGAATATGTCATTCACTCGGTTGTCGGAGGAGTGATTTCATTGTAGGGGGGAATTATTCGAAAGTTGCCCACCCTTCTCGGAATGCGCGTGCAGACCTTTCATGCCCGACAACGTGTTCCGAGTGATATGCGAAAAAATACTAATAAAAAAAGAAAGAAGTTGGGTTATTATCATTATTATCCTGAATCTTCCAGAGCGCGGATTGAAGACAGTATACCCGGAGTGATATTTAGACCAGCCTTTAATGTATCAAATTTATAAATCATGTATGATTCGCGCTGTTCACGCTCCCTTGTACTGGAGAAACCGCGTTGTAAGAGTGTGACCTTGATGGTATCAAACGGGTGGTCTTCGGAGTTTATATGCCGAGACAGAGGCAGATCCGGAAGCGAATGAACATGTGAACGATGGTTATTGAAGCGGGTGCGGAAGGCCGTGTCAGTCTGACCTATGTATTGAATACTGCATATTCCGCACTCGAGAAGGTATACTACATTAGAGCTGTCGCAGTTAAGGTTTGAGTAAATGGAGTATTTGAAATTGGAATGTGTGCTTTGAGCAACGTTGGTTACCTGTATGTGTTTGCACACCTTGCAGCGGGCCTTGCCGCATGGCTGACATCCAGTTATAGGTGTCTTATCGGTTTTTGAACGAACAAGATAATCTTTAATGTTTTTGGGGCGTCTATATACAACTCGCCGAGGGGAAGGGAAAATTTTTGATAGCCGTTCACTCTGTTGTAAGATGTTAAAGTGTTTCTTTAGAATTTTGTTTACGTTGGGGGGTTGCTCCCAAATGTTAGAACCAAGTTTTTCCGTCCCTCTTGTTTTAATTCTTTCTGCTGGTGAAGTAGCTGCTGGCGATCTAGGTTTGCCGCTTTATGTATGGCGTCGTTGACTATAGAAGGAGGATAATGTTGATTTGCAAGTACGTTGCGCAAGTTCTCTGCGTTGGCCTCAAAGTCTTCGGGGCGGGAGCAAATTCTTTTGAATCGGTGTGCCTGCGAGTACGGGATGGACGTCTTGCAGTGACGAGGGTGACAGCTATCGAAATGAAGGTATTGCTGCCTGTCTGTAGGCTTTTTGTAAACGTTAGTAGTTAATGATTCGTCTTTTACCTTTACGTGGACGTCTCGGAAATTTATTTCAGTTGTTGAGTATGCATAGGTAAATGTTATGTCTGGATGAACTTTGTTGAACGATTCTATAAAATTATTTAAGCTTTCTTGTGTATCCGTCCAAATAATAAAAATATCATCTAAGAAGCGTCTGTAAAGAAGTGGCTTAATTTTCTGGGTTGATAGAAACTTAGTTTCAAGATCATTCATGAAGATGTTTGCGTAGTTAGGTGCCATACGAGTCCCCATAGCAGTGCCATTAATTTGTAAATAGTATTGGTTATGAAACTCGAAGCTGTTGAGTTGAAGTACCAGCTTAGCAAGGGTTTCAATGACTGTTGGGTTTGGTGAGTCATCACATTTATGCGCACTATAAGACTCTACTAATGTTTTAATGCCGTCACTATGCGGAATATTGGTGTACAGGGAAGTTACATCAAGAGTTACAAGGAAGGCACCATCAGGGATTTTTACATCTTTGATCGTCCTAATGAAGTGGCTGGTATCACGTAGGTAGGAGGGATGTGTAGGCGGTATGTTCTTAATTAAGGAGTCTATGTAACTTGATATTGGTTCGGTGAGGGTACCTCTTCCTGAAATTATTGGTCGGCCAGGGTTTCCTTTTTGTGTATTTTCGGAAGCATATAAAACCGTCCTGGTGTGGCACGTGCTACAGTAAGCGCCCTAGAAAGTTTGGGATCTAACTCTCCGAGCTCTACCAGATCGTGGAGTGCGGTGGTTATTATTGCTTGAAGTTCTAGTGTTGGATCTTTATTAAGTGGTTTGTAGAAAGAGGTGTTAGTTAATCGGCGGGTGCCCTCTTGGATATAGTCGGATTTATTTAATATTACAATCCCTCCCCCTTTATCCGCTGGTTTTATGACGATATCTGTTCGATCACTGAGTGTCTTAAGTGCTTCAGACTCCTTTCTTGAGAGGTTTTTGGCTACTGCAGGTCTGTGTGTGTTATATTCCCGCAGTATGTCTTCTTGGACGGCTTCGATGTAGGTATCTAGATGCCTCTCCCGCTGAGAGCTTGGTGTCCACTGTTGCCTTGAACTAGAAGATATTATGGTAGTGGTTTCCCTCTGGGGTTTGTCGAAAAAGTATTCCTCTAGGCGAAGATTCCGTGCGAAGTTATCGAGGTCTTGTAATAAGGAGAACTGGTTGTATCGGCCAGTAGTGGGACAAAATGTGAGTCCGCGGGAGATTACTGGTCGTTCATGACTACTAAGTTGAAGGTTGGAGAGGTTAATTATGTTTTCTTCTATGTTGTTTTGTGTGTTAGTAGTGCCTCTCGGCTGGTCGTTAAAGGTTTTATGCGTGCTACCAAGTTGTGGCATAACTGGTTGAGGGCCCTCTGGATTGCCGATGTAGAACTCGCAGGAGTACGGAAGTTTATGCCTTGCCATTATTTCCTCCTTAATTTTTAGGATTTCCTCTGTCCTCTTTTTTTCAAAACGTTCTAGTTCAGCAACTTCTATAGTGGATAGGGGAAGTATTAGATCTAGCTTGACGTTCCGCCGCCCTCAGAGACGCGAGCACCCTTTCACAGCGCGCCCAGAAAATTAAGCCACTTCTTTACAGACGCTTCTTAGATGATATTTTTATTATTTGGACGGATACACAAGAGAGCTTAATTAATTTTATAGAATCTTTCAACAAAGTTCATCCAGACATAACATTTACCTATGCATACTCAACAACTGAAATAAATTTCCTAGACGTCCACGTAAAGGTAAAAGACGGATCATTAACTACTAACGTTTACAAAAAGCCTACAGACAGGCAGCAATACCTTCATTTCGATAGCTGTCACCCTCGTCACTGCAAGACGTCCATCCCGTACTCGCAGGCACACCGATTCAAAAGAATTTGCTCCCGCCCCGAAGACCTTGAGGCCAACGCAGAGAACTTGCGCAACGTACTTGCAAAGCAACATTATCCTCCTTCTATAGTCAACGACGCCATACATAAAGCGGCAAACCTAGATCGCCAGCAGCTACTTCACCAGCAGAAAGAATTAAAACAAGAGGGACGGAAAAACTTGGTTCTAACATTTGGGAGCAACCCCCCCCAACGTAAACAAAATTCTAAAGAAACACTTTAACATCTTACAACAGAGTGAACGGCTATCAAAAATTTTCCCTTCCCCTCCGCGAGTTGTATATAGACGCCCCAAAAACATTAAAGATTATCTTGTTCGTTCAAAAACCAATAAGACACCTATAACTGGATGTCAGCCATGCGGCAAGGCCTGCTGCAAGGTGTGCAAACACATACAGGTAACCAACGTTGCTCAAAGCACACATTCCAATTTCAAATACTCCATTCACTCAAACCTTAACTGCGACAGCTCTAATGTAGTATACCTTCTCGAGTGCGGAATATGCAGTATTCAATACATAGGTCAGACTGACACGGCCTTCCGCACCCGCTTCAATAACCATCGTTCACACGTTCATTCGCTTCCGGATCTGCCTCTGTCTCGGCATATAAACTCCGAAAACCACCCGTTTGATTCCATCAAGGTCACACTCTTACAAAGCGGTTTCTCCAGTACAAGGGAGCGTGAACAGCGCGAATCATACATGATTTATAAATTTGATACATTAAAGGCTGGTCTTATTATCACTCCGGGTATACTGTCTTCAATCCGCGCTCTGGAAGATTCAGGATAATAATGATCCTAACCAAACTTCTTTCCTTTTTTTATTAGTATTTTTTCGCATATCACTCGGAACACGTTGTCGGGCATGCAAGGTCTGCACGCGCATTCCGAGAAGGGTGGGCAACTTTCGAATAATTCCCCCCTACAATGAAATCACTCCTCCGACAACCGAGTGAATGACATATTCGAACCCCACGTCAAAAATTAGAAAAACACTCTCCATTTTCTTCTCAAACATTCTTGAGCCACAGACCGGAGATCATAGGAACGTAGACCCCCCTCAGTAGGCTTCAGGAGCAGCTAAGGAGGGCGGCGGGGGAGAATAGGTGGGACGTGACAATGGACGAAAGGAATGTACTGTGTTGTTGTGTTCAAGCTCCGGGAAGAGATGCGCCTGCGTAGTGAACCTTCACAATGTACCACTGGAATGTGCTTAACGTGCCCACCTGGACCATCGATGTATATCTACATATCTTTGCTTTGTTCACTCTTTTCTTGAAACATGTGTTCTTCGTATATCTTGGTATGTGCCGGGGGGCACCACAGGAATATACTTAACATGTCCACTTCGTTTTTTTCCTTTCTTTTTTTTTTGTTTTTGAAAACACGTCTTCATGTCTAAGTATGTAGAAATACGCGCACATGGTCGTGTGACCACTCTCTCTTTTTTGGCCACTCGTTTATTTTTGCACCGTTTTTTTTTCCTTCCAAATACAGGTGCTATGCGTAGGTAGCAGTACGCGCACGTGGTCGTGTGACCACTTATCAGTATGTACGCTTCTTCTCATTTTTTTTCTCTCTCTCTTTCTCTCGGCACGGCGATGATATAAAAGCGCATCGGCGCCTGGTAAATTTTGTCTTGATGAAGATCGGTCTCCGATCGAAACGTCACTAATAAACAGTTTTTTAGAGGCGTATATATATTTTTCCTATTTTGTTCTACGGCAACCGAAGCCAGACTCTTCATAATGTACGTATATATATATATATATATATATATATATATATATATATATATATATATATATATATACACGCCCTTGAGGAATCCGCCGAGATTCCGTAAAATTGCCATCGCAATGCGATAGAATAACCAGAATAATGTAGCTCACCGTGTCTACATGCTCTCGTGTTGATTTGCCTGAATATCCCGAAATGAAGGTGCGCGTCCAGCGACTCTCATTTCACATTAGTGAGTGTCAAAATGGTCGTTAATTGTTTTTTAACCAATCACTGGAGGCTACTTTTCCGCTAGGGACAACGGCGGGAAAATTTCTACCTACTCGAGGCTCATAACGTCGTTGTAAAAGACGGTATCGTAGTGGTCAGATAATCAGACATCTATTATTTGGACTTAGTGTTGAAAGACCGTGTGTGAGTGAGTGAATAACTTTACTCAGTTCCTGCAAGTTTGCGGGCTGGGTTCCCACCGCGTCAGAGCAATTTACATCTGCAGTTGTGGTCGAGTCTGTCGCGGTGGAACAGTGGTTATGGTGCTCGGTGCTGACCCGAAGGCCACGGGTTCGACCCTGGCCCCGGCAGGTCACATTTCGATACAGGCAAAATGCCTGAGGCCCGTGTACTATGCGAGATCAGTGCACGTTAAAGACCACCAGAAGGTCGAAATTTCCGCAGCCCTCCCTTACTTCGTCTCTCATAATCATATCGTGGTTTTGGGACGCAAATCTCCAGATATTATTATTATTAGTTTGGTCGACTGGCGTAGATATGTACAAAGCTAACGTCACGCATTTGTGTACCGTCACTCAATGGAGAGCGCATCTGCGTCGCTAGTTGCTACACATATGTCCTCACATCTTCAAGCGGTGGGGCACAAAGCTGGTCAGGTAAATGGCTCATGTGAAACTGATTGTAGGGACTAAGGAAAGATTTATTTCATTTTTCTTAATACGGGAGCGTAAGGGCCGACGCATCGCAGACAGGCACTAGCTGCGGCGTACTATTGCATTCGCATCGTCAAGTGTCTGTGAGTAATTGTCCGCTGCGTCATTATGACAAGGAGTTCATTCAGATCTATGTAAAATGACTAATGATGTATCTTATGTGTGTCAGGCAGCCAATTCGTATTTTTTCCTTAGACATATCTGCGCACAGGGTCAAAGAAGACACTGGAGTACGTTCTGTATGCCTTGATCTAAAAAAAAGCGACTCTCGAAGGTTTTAGAGCGAAATGTCAGGTCCGTACTTTCCGGCTTGTAAAAATGTTTTATTCAGCAGAATTACTCGGGTAAACGATCGCTGTTGTTAAAATAAAAGGTGTTCACCAATATATCGGAATCTGCTTCGCTCCCCATGTTTCTTTCTGAATGCGGCTGAACTTTGCGCTTGCATTTCCAGCTGTTGCTCTTCGAGGAATTTTCTCGGGACTCAGCTGCAGTTCTGATTGCTTGAAGGGGGGTTAACGCCCCAAGTCAGCTCAGGCCAAGAGATGCTCCGTAGTGCAGGGAGCGGGGATAATTTCGACCACCTGGATTTATTTTACGTGCACTGACACCGCACAGTACAAGGTCATCTATAGGTTACTCTGCTCGGTTCCATGACTCGGAATACACGTTTTCGGTTCCGCCGCAGCAGTCGCATATCGAAGGAGGCGAAATGCGTTGGCATTTCATCTCCTTGGGAATGCGGCTATAGCATTTTGTTTCCTTGGGAATGCTACTATAGAATTTCGCCTGCTTGGGCATGCGACTGCGCGGCAGAATGGAAAACGCGTATTCCAAGTCATACAGCCGAGTACCGTAACCATTGTGAAACAATGCAAGAAATGCTGCACAAGTGACATACGCTATATTATGCAGGAAACACGCAGAATGGGCAAGACAACTGTAACTTCCGTGAACAAGTGCGACATGTCTGAAAATATACATAACGAAATATTTTCTGAAGCACAATGAGCCCTTGCACCGAAAGCTATAATTAGAGCACTCGCTAGCTCTTCAGATACATCTAATGTCTGTTATTGATAATAATATCAAAAGATATGATTGCTGAAGCAAGTCGTGTGCTATAACACGGTTGTACAGTGTAGCTAGTTCTAAGCCGCATTGTCTTTATTGACATTTGGTTTTTTTGTTGCATTCGTTGCCCACTTCTTAGCACCTATAGCACGTGTTAGTGCTTTCCGCTTCGTTATGCCTCTCGGCGTAAAAAATAGTTTAACGCGATAACCGCATAAACCAACAAAATAGACATAGCATGCATGTAGCAAGCTGGTTCGTCAAAAAGACGCCTTCGTCTGCAGGATTAATAAGTGAGGTCTCGTCTTTCTGCTTTGTCATTAGGTGACTTTTTCGAGTCCTTGTCACAGCCTTGTACTATGCTACGTTCACCGTGGCACAGTTCTTCCTTTCCTGGTTACCAACAATCTGCCAATCTATTCAACTCTATTCAGCCGTCGCGACTCTCTTGCCATCATGTCGTTGATTGTATTTTGCCATCGTCGTTATACGGTAGCCCTCGCGCGGCCAATACCCATCGTTAGTGCGCCATCTGTGTAGTGCGACTGGCGTGGTTGAGTAGTAGTCAAATGCTGGCGGGATCCTGCTATCATTTAAATTTCAGGAAATACATTGAGTCCAGCTTCCACGGACATTGCGCAGGTGTGATACGAGAATTTATCAGCTATCACTGCTGTTTTTTCCACATTTTAGCATAATGTCCACTAAACTGGGTTATGAACTTGTTGGGTCAGCTTGTGCCAAGTGAAGCAGCAC
Source organism: Rhipicephalus appendiculatus (assembly GCA_030522465.1). Taxonomy (NCBI): domain Eukaryota; kingdom Metazoa; phylum Arthropoda; class Arachnida; order Ixodida; family Ixodidae; genus Rhipicephalus; species Rhipicephalus appendiculatus. Next base: position 71,598 of record JALIZH010004180.1, on the reverse strand, counting down.
AATTGCACCTTTTATACTCCGGTAGATAATTTAGATGTATATCAGAAACATCATATAGTTGGTGAGCTCTTCCAGAGCTATGCTTGAATTTTCATTTACGATAGTACTCCCATACAGTCGTCACCTGCACTTGCAACTCACTTCTGTAACGCTCTTTTTCTTTCTTTATTTGTCTCCATTGTAAACGTCGTTACACAATGGCAGGGGGCGAAGAGAAAATGTGCTAATGGCAGCTTGAGAAGCTCTTAGCAACCGGTGCTTAGTCCCCGGTGCTCTTCAGTCACTTGTCTAAGTATAAGTCACCCAGAGGAACACTTACATCATGAAACCATGTATTGCGCGCCATGACCATATTGTCACGTGGTTGTGATGTTGACGAAGGCAGCAGCAGTCAGTATGTCCAAGATGAAACTGTTAATTTGGCCGAACTGGTGGCCGGTAAACAAAAGGTCAGATTACAGCAACACACACTGGCACTGATAGCGGCGAACAGATTGCCGGCCGTCGATCAACTGACAAGCGTTGAAGCGCGTCGGCATTTATACGTGTGTCATCGAATATTCCAGCCTTACCACTGGTTGTCGCGAAAGCTGTGGAATAAGCTCGCGTGTTCGCGTCTTGCGCGGAATCTCAACAAAACGATCTGCAGTAATCGCGAAGCTTCTCGAACAATGAGGCGCGGTCTGCGCTGAGCATTGCTGATAGTCTTGGTGGGAGTAAACCGAATACAGCAAAAGTATAATAAGAAACGCGCGTGGGAATGCCCTCCTTCTGAAAAAGCATCGTCCCGATGCTTAAAACAGAACACTGGGGGGAAAATGCATGCAACAATAAATAACAATAATAAAGCAAGAAAGCACAATAAGCAATAAGCACAAGCACGGAAGCAAAAATTACAGTCCTCAGGTTCACTCACGCGCGTAATACGGCTTTAACCGCACGACATGGACGACTTCAGGTCGCGCACGGCGCCGCTCAGAGTTCGTAATGCCGTTAGGGCCAACCTCGTAGTCGAGTGCGCCGAGACGTCGAAGTACCCTGTACGGTCCGAAGTATCGACGAAGAAGCTTCTCGCTAAGTCCCCGTCGGCGAACTGGCGTCCACACACATACACGGTCACCGGGTTGGTATTCCATGTGGCGTCGTCGAAGGTTGTAGCTACGGCTGTTGGTCTTTTGCTGGCTCTGGATGCGCAGACGGGCGAGCTGTCTGGCTTCTTCGGAGCGCTGAAGGTACACGGTGACGTCGATGTTGTCTTCGTCGGAGACATTGGGCAACATGGCTTCGAGCGTCGTTGCCGGAGTCCTTCCGTAGACCAATCCATACGGCGTCATCTTCGTCGTTTCTTGTACCGCCGTGTTGTATGCAAAGGTTACATGCGGAAGGATGGCATCCCAGGTATTGTGCTCGACGTCGACGTACATGGCCAGCATATCGGCGATGGTCTTATTTAGACGCTCGGTGAGGTCATTGGTCTGTGGGTGGTAGGCGGTTGTCCGGCGGTGACTGGTTTGGCTGCACCTTAGGATCGCCTGCGTTAGGTCCGCAGTAAAGGCCGTAGCTCTGTCGGTAATGAGGACCTCTGGGGCGCCATGACGCAGTACGATGTTCTCGACGAAGAACTTTGCTACATCGGCGGCACTGGCTTTGGGCAGGGCTTTTGTTTCGGCGTTCAGGTAGGGGCGAAACTTTGACGTAGCCCAGATGATGGCAAGGCACTCTTTTTCTGTTGTGGAATTGTTGCCTTCTGCTTTGGATAGCGACCGGCTAGCATATCTGATAACCCTTTCTTCTCCATTAGTCTTCTGCACAAGAACGGCGCCTAATCCTACGCTGCTTGCGTCGGTGTGGATTTCCGTATCGGCGTATTCATCGCAATGCTCAAGTATCGCATGCGTCTGTAGGCGTCATTTCAGTTCCTGAAATGCTTGAACTTGTGCCGTTTCCCACCAGAACTCGGCTTCAGTCTTCGTGAGCTGCGTTCGTGGCTCCGCGATCCTTGAAAAGTCCTTGACGAAGCGTCTGTAAAGGCGCACAAGCCGAGAAATTGGCGCACGCATGACCAGGATTTGGGGACATTTGCACGTAGCGCCCTCTCTTGTCGGGGACAGCGGTGGCCTGCCTTAACTGAATGGGAAGTAGGCGAAAAAGTCATATCTCATGAAAAAAGCTAGTTATCAAAAACGACTCCCGGTTCTACAAAGCAGAGACTTAATTAAACATTCTGTCAAAATTACAGTGTCGCACTACAAACCGCGTGGCTTCCCAGAGTGTTTAATATTTAACAATGGTTCCCATGTATTTCCAATGGGGGGTGTTCAATTGTCTAGGGAAGCCACAGGTTTTGTTGTGCGATAATGAAGTTTAGCCACAGTGTTCTAGTAGGTCTCTGCTGTATGGATCCCGGAGTCGTTTTTGATAACTAGCTTATTTCAAAAGATATGATTTTTTTCGCCTATTTCTCATTCAGTTATGGCAGGATGCGGTTGCTGCCGCCGAGAGATGGCGCCACGTACGAATGTCTCCAAATCCTGGGAATGGTCTTCTTGTCGGTGGGTGTTGGGAAGGCGGCGATAGCAGCTTTTCTGCGGGTTTGGGCGCACTCCAGTCTTGCTGATCACGTGACCCATAAACAGGAGCTCCTCGTACGCGAAGCGCCACTTTTCAGGCTTCAGGGCGAGTTCGGAGCACTTGATTTGCTTGAAGTACGGATTCAAGGCACCGGAGATGTTCTTCGAAGTTTGAAGAAAAAAAATGCCCCACCTCCCCGAAGGGAATCGTTAGGTAATGCGAATGCATTTCGCGCGCGTTTCACTCCATTTATATATACGTGCGAGCGAGCGGACGGGAGAGTGGGGCGCCGGGAGGAGAGAGAGCGAACGGCGAGAGAAGGAGCGGCGAAGCACTGCACCTACCCTCTGCTACACTCTCTCCACACACACGGGAGATCCGCCGAGCTTCCGCGATGCGATCGCCCTCACACACCAGAGCGCGCTCCTCCTCTCCACTACTCCGCGCGCACCACCTGCTCCGGTTGCTAGGCGCGAGGATAAGCGCCCGCGCCCGCAGCTCTTGCTATGGGAGTGGGAGTGAGCGGAGTGATAACACCTGCCGGCGCGCACACCTCATCAAACTATCCTCCTCCTCCTCCGCGGACAACGCCGGACAACGCCGGATGCCTGGCATAGCCCGACTAAGAAATGCATTCGCATTTAAAACACAACGACGTCGTCCAAGTACACAAGGCAAGTCTGCCACTTCAAGCCGGTCAGTCAGTGTCCATAACACGTTGGAACGTCGCAGGTGCCGAGCAAAGACCGAAGCGCATGACCTTGAACTCGAAGAGGCCGTCTGGTGTGATAAAGGCAGTCTTCTCTCGGTCTCTCTCGTCGATCTCGATTTGCCAATAGCCGGTCTTGAGGTCCATCGACGAAAAGTACTGCGCGCTGTGGAGTCGATTCAGGGCGTCGTCTATACGTGGGAGAGGATACACATCCTTCTTCGTGATCTTGTTCAGGTGGCGATAATCGACGCAGAAACGCAGGGTCCCATCTTTCTTCTTCACCAACACCACAGGTGACGCGCACGGATTCTTTGAAGTCTGGATGATGTCGTCGCGTAGCATTTCGTCGACTTGTTTCTTTATGGCTTCGCGTTCTCGCGTCGAAACTCTGTACGGGCTTTGACGAAGTGGCCTGGCACTTTCTTCGGTTATGATGCGATGTTTTGCGACTGGTGTCTGCCGAATTCTTGAGGACGATGAAAAGCAGTCCTCGTATTGCAGGAGCAGTGCTTTGAGCTGTTCTCGCTTATGCGTCGGAATGCTCGGATTGACGTCGAAATCTTGTTGCAGACCTCGATTCGTCTTAGCATCTTCGGTAGACGCGGCGAGGGATAAAGCGTTGCTGGCTTCCACAATTTCTTCGCTGTAGGCAACCGTCGTGCCCTTGCTCACGTGCTTATACTCGTTGCTGAAGTTCGTGAGCATCACTTCTGCTTTCCCTCCTCGCAGCTCAGCTATTCCTCTGGCGAAGCCAATTTCTCGGTTGATCAACAGTTGCTGGTCGCCTTCAAGGACGCCGTGCTGGTCTGTTGATTTCTGAGTGTCGACGGAAATGCTGACGCTGGAGCGAGGGGGAATGGTGACTTGGTCGTCTGGCACATTCAATGCGTGCTTTCCAGGCGGCGTGTGCGGCGGTAGTGCTTTTTCTGCGGATAGCGTTATCGACTTGGATCGCAGATCGGTGACTGCCTCATGAAGGCCTAAGAAGTCCATACCAAGGATGATATCTCTCGAGCAGCGCTGTAGGACTACGAAGCTCGCGGGATAAATCCGGTTGTTAATAGAGACTCTCGATGTCCAGATTCCTGCCGGCGTTACTAGGTGGCCTCCAGCTGTCCGGATCTCAGGGCCTTCCCAAGAAGTCCACACTTTCTTTAACTTCGCGGCGAACGTCCCACTGATGACGGAATAGTCGGCTCTGGTGTCGACGAGAGCTGTGACGCTGTGGCCATCGATGAGAACGTCGAGGTCGCTAGTTCGTCGCCTGGCGTTGCGGTTGGGTCGCCGTGTCGGGTCACAGCTGCGACGGTTTGTACCGCTGCTTCGATGTTGCCTCGTCAGGTCTTCTTCAGGCCGCGATGTTTCGACGTCAGGGCTGCGTTCGGGTTGCGGTGTGTTCTTGGGGTCTCGTCGCGGCGTCGTCGTCGGCGGCGGAGGATCTTCGGTAGTTCGTCGTAGAGCAACCGCGCCTACATCGGTTGCTGCCCTTAGTTTTCCGTGTAAGGGCTAGGAGATCGGCCCCGAGCAGGGCCGGCATGCTGCCTGCGATGCGGTGACGTGTAGCGGCCTGGCGACGGCGAACGAGAAGGTTGTCGGGGTGTTCACTGCGCTCCTGTGAGATAGTCGGCGATGTCACGTGGCCGTTCGCCTGGCTGTGGACGCGGCGAGTTTACGGCAAAGCCACGCAGTCCCATCTGGCGGTATTGGCAGCGTCGGTACGTGTGGCCGGCTTCTCCGCAGTGGTAACATAGGGGGCGGTAGTCGGGGGGTACGCCAAACATCGGTCTTGCTCGGAGCGGAGCGCTGTTCGGCAGGTGGGCCATATGGCATAGGTGGCGGCGGTGTCTGGCGGCGGAACTGCGGTGGTGCAGCACCCGCACGCGAGCGTGAAGAAGCGTTGCGGCGGACTGCAGCGGCGTAGCTCATAGCTTCCGGCTGAGGCTGCGGTGCTTCGGGAATTCCGAGCGATTGCCGAACTTCCTTGCGGACAATGTCGGCGATCGAATCCACTTGATTCTGTGACGAAGGTAACAGCTTGCGCAGCTCCTCCCGCATGCTTGCTCGGATGGTCTCGCACAGGTCGTTGGCGCTCAGGGCATGAGCTTCGACCTAGTTCGTTGTTGAAGAGCGGCTGTTGTACTTGTGCGCATCTCAAGTGCCTTTTCGACTGCCGTGGTCTCGGTAAGGAATTCGTGGACAGTCTTGGGCGGGTTGCGGACACGTCCCGCAAACAGCTCTTGCTTGACACCTCGCAACAGGTACTGGAGCTTCTTCTCCTCAGCCATGGCAGGGTCGGCGTGCCGGAAGAGTCTCGTAATTTCTTCCGTGAAGAGCGCCATGGTTTCATTTGGCAGCTGCATACGTGTTTCGAGCAAAGCATCGGCCCTCTCCTTGCGGACGACGCTCGTGAAGGTGTCCAGGAATGCGGCGCGAAAGAGGCCCCAGGTTGTGAGTCTCGCTTCTCTGTTCTCGTACCATCTCCGAGCGGAATCTTGTAGGGCTAAATAAACGTGCCACAACTTGTCATCGTCGATCCAGCTATTGAAAAGGGCGACGCGGTCGAACTTTTCGAGCCAGCTCTCCGGGTCTTCGAGTGATGAGGCCCGGAGGGTGGGTGGCTCCCTGGGTTGATGTAGTCGGATCGATGTAGGCGCCGCTGGGGCGGTCATCGTTCCGGTCGAGGTCGAAGTCGTGGTCTTGGGCTGCCTGGTAGTGTCGGGAAGTGGCCCGTACTGTGGCTGGAGTCCCTTCTGCCTTGGGCTAGTTTGAGGATCGGGGCGTTCTTTAGCGTCGGCTTCTTCGTGGCTTGGGCCCGGGTCAGTGCTCCTTGGGGGCGTCCGAATCATGAACGAAGCAGCACTTCCACCAGATGTCACGTGGTCGTGACGGTGACGAAGGCAGCAGCAGTCAGTATGTCCAAGATGAAACTGTTTATTTGGCCGAACTTGTGGCCGGTAAACGAAAGGTCAGATTACAGCAACACACACTGGCACTGATAGCGGCGAACAGATCGCCGGCCGTCGATCAACTGACAAGCGTTGAAGCGCGTCGGCATTTATACGTCTATCATCGAATATTCCAGCCTTACCACTGGTTGTCGCGAAAGCTCTGGAATAAGCTCGCGTGTTCGCGTCTTGCGCGGAATCTTAACGAAACGATCTACAGTAATCGCGAAGCTTCTCGAACAATGAGGCGCGGTCTGCGCTGAGCATTGCTGATAGTCTTGGTGGCCGGTAAACGAACTTGTGGCCGGTAAACGAAAGGTCAGATTACAGCAACACACACTGGCACTGATAGCGGCGAACAGATCGCCGGCCGTCGATCAACTGACAAGCGTTGAAGCGCGTCGGCATTTATACGTCTGTCATCGAATATTCCAGCCTTACCACTGGTTGTCGCGAAAGCTCTGGAATAAGCTCGCGTGTTCGCGTCTTGCGCGGAATCTTAACAAAACGATCTACAGTAATCGCGAAGCTTCTCGAACAATGAGGCGCGGTCTGCGCTGAGCATTGCTGATAGTCTTGGTGTGAGTAAACCGAATACAGCAAAAGTATAATAAGAAACGCGCGTGGGAATGCCCCCCTCTGAAAAAGCATCGTCCCGATGCTTAAAACAGAACACTGGGGGGAAAATGCATGCAACAATAAATCACAATAATAAAGCAAGAAAGCACAATAAGCAATAAGCACAAGCACGGAAGCAAAAATTACAGTCCTCAGGTTCACTCATGCGCGTAATACGGCTTTAACCGCGCGACATGGACGACTTCAGGTCGCGCACGGCGCCGCTGAGAGTTCTTAATGCCGTCAGGGACAACCTCGTAGTCGAGTGCGCCGAGACGTCGAAGTACCCTGTACGGTCCGAAGTATCGACGAAGAAGCTTCTCGCTAAGTCCCCGTCGGCGAACTGGCGTCCACACCCATACACGGTCACCGGGTTGGTATTCCATGTGGCGTCGTCGAAGGTTGTAGCTACGGCTGTTGGTCTTTTGCTGGCTCTGGATGCGCAGACGGGCGAGCTGTCTGGCTTCTTCGGCGCGCTGAAGGTACACGGTGACGTCGATGTTGTCTTCGTCGGAGACATTGGGCAACATGGCTTCGAGCGTCGTTGCCGGGGTCCTTCCGTAGACCAATCCAAAGGGCGTCATCTGCGTCGTTTCTTGTACCGCCGTGTTGTATGCAAAGGTTACATACGGAAGGATGGCATCCCAGGTCTTGTGCTCGACGTCGACGTACATCTACAGTAATCGCGAAGCTTCTCGAACAATGAGCGCGGTCTGCGCTCAGCATTGCTGATAGTCTTGGTGGGCGTAAATCGAATACAGCAAAAGTATAATAAGAAACGCGCGTGGCAATATAATTATACTCACTCTGATACTTGGGCTCATCAATCACTATTTGCCATCACCATGTTATTTGCAAAGTTCTTATCATAGTACTTTTTTTGAATTTCGTTGTATGTACCATACACGGTCACATCAAAAATGCATTATTTTGGTAATACACCATTTGCAGTGATCAAACGGACATCAAGTATCCTTTCTCATAAATTCAATATCAGGCAAAATTTGAACATGCGCTAGTGTATAGCCCCCGTGTCATGACGATGCAGACCAAGTTCATGGTCATGTGAAGCTCTCGGCGTCTGCCAATATGCAAACACGGGAAGAATGAAAGGCTTGATCGTGCGAGCAGGCCGAGCTAGGAAATGGCGAGGAGATTAGCAGCGCCATCGCTCGCACAAACCATAAATTAACGTTTATTGATGAATGGCTGGTATGTGAAGGTAGAAATGTCCCTTATTTCAGGAACCCTGTTCGACCAGGTCTGCCTTGGATTAGCAGCCTCCCTCGCATCACAGAGAAGGTTTGGATTTCCTACTGCTGGTTGCAACTGTAAGATGCTTCGTTTTACACCGCAGTAAAGGGTGTTGCAGAGTGCCTGCCACGTTATAGTGTGGCCAGGTGCAGCCTTATAGTATTGGTTTCACATGGTGCAATAGGATGTTGTGAGCGAATGTATTGCTCTGAAATCACCTGTATTCAGCGCCTTCGTCTTTTGGTAATTTGGTATGTGGGGGACGGTGTAGCCTGTGTTCAAGCCGATAGTGTTGCAGCAGTACATGGTAAGTGAGGGGTTGTTGATCTTGTTTCGTCTGGTGGTGTTGTGTGCGACGTGCCGCAGATCTCATGCATGCAGGCTTCGTTCACGCATGAGGGGGCCCCGATGTGCGACGCTTCATTACCCTCGAGGTCCTAGTGACCGTGAACCCGCAGGATGCCGGTGTACAGGAGGGGAGTGTTGAGGCGCTTGAACATCTTTATTGCTCCCGCGGAGATACTGCCTTTGATGTAGTTGCGTGCCGCTCTTTAGGAGTCAGAACACCGAGTTCTATACTTCAGAAACATCGCCCGTCTGCGTGACGAGTGCTATACAGGTATCTTCGGCTGTGCCCTCACTTTGAGCGAGAATAGTCGCCTGCGACAGTAGCATTCCTTGTGGTCTGGGGCAGTCACTGCGAACTTCATAGGATGCGACACTGCCTCAGCGCAAAGCTTTGGTCACTGCGAAAGCGTTTCGTTACTGTTACTTACCTGCGTGCACGTGTCGCGCATACGGGTTATTATAGGGGTTGTTTCTCACTGCGTTTATTCTAACGAGTTGGCCTCATCGTAGATCTTGATGTATGTAGCAGGGGACCAGCTGAACTTCCAAGCATACTCGGAGTCATGATAGTATCTTGCCCTCACGTTCCTCGTCGGTTTTTCGGATGGGTACGAATCCTGCGCGTCTGAAGACTGCTCGGTTTGTGGGTGAGAGCCGAGTGAAATTAAAAAGAAGGGCGACTGGGGCGGCTCGATACTTCACCGTACGATTGCGTTATCAAAGTTGTAAGTTCGGTCGCTGCCACCGGCAGGTCGTCTTTTTGAGCGCAGCTCTTAGGTGTCTGTCCCTGCGTTGAGCGGTATCGCCGTCGCCGTCGGTGGCGTAACGGATGAACATTAAAAACGAAAATAAGAATAAAATACCCACGAACGAATGGGTTTTGTACCCAGGCCACCTACGTGGCAGTCAAGTATTCTACCACATACCTATGCTGGTGCTCGCAGCTCATTTGCGAGAAAAGTTCCCATACAGGCGCCATGTCCGGCAAGGAATCGCGTTAACATATGTAATATAATGTGTCAGAAGCATAGGTCGGCAAAACTTTTGGAGCTCACTCAGACTCACTCATGAAATATGTTTTGCACTTAGCGCTCACTCGGACTCAGACTCACTAAATTTTTCCCTAGCCGGACTCACTCAGACTCACACTCACGAAAATTTTCTTCAACCGGACTCACTCAGACTCACACTAACCAAAACAGTACTCATTCGGAATCACTCAGATTCAGAGTCACGACGTGATCTGAGTCTGACTGAGTCCGAGTGAGTCGACTCATGAGTCTGTTATTAGCCTAGAATTAGATTTCTCGACCTTGGTGTCAATGCGCTTGAACACAAATATCTCACGTTATCGGTGCTCTTCTTGACGCCTTTTGACATAGTACGTTCGAATGCGAGTTATGAGTGCTCGCAAACCAGTAAAGTCATTGTTATTGAAAGAGATGACAACATAACATATGTTCATCAAAAGCTTCCCCGGAAGAGTTGGCGGAGCGAGGTGAAGGCACCCACCTACGAAATTCGCGCCTCTGATCAATAAATAATGAAATGATGTATGAATGACACTGCTTTGGAATAGGTGTGAGTAGACGTGAGTATAAACGTGAATCCAGGTAAGGATGGTAATGCTGAAGATGAGTGGATAGGACCATAGGTCGGCAAAAGAAAGTGGAACTCACTCAGACTCACTCAAGAAATATATCTTGCGCTTTTACTCACTCGGACTCAGCCTCGCCAAAATTTTCCTGAGCCGGATTCACTCGGACTCACACTCACGAGAATTTTCTTCAGCCGGACTAACCCGGACGGGAGTCTGAGTCTGAGTGGGTCCGAGTGAGTCGACTCATGAGTGAGTTCGCAGACCTATGGTCAGAAGAGTAAACAAACAACCAATCATCATACAATGCTAATTGCGCACGCAACCAGTGTGTGGCTTTGTGCTTCTCATCCACCGCAAAGTGGTGAGCCATAATTATTCATCGTCATCAGCCACCTGCAGTATCAACAGAGTGCACAAAATAACTTTAGATGTGTAACGGCTACTTTGCTTATCGTTCTCAAAAATCATGATTTACGGTGCAGTCACGGGAACCCAAATGTTCAAACAGAATTGGCCTTGCCCCAACACGAAGCTGCGTTCAGAATTCGCATTAGGCAGTATCGTTATCGAAGCAATCGGGCTCCGTGCGCACCGCCTTCTCAATTGCAGACCTCGGTTCTCGGTCCATGCATCAACCATGCCGCAAGCAGATGAATGTCTATGCGTGTAACAATGACCGTTTCAGACTAGCCTAGAATTTCTACGGCAAGTAACGTTGCGCGATGCCCATAACGCTAGAATTATTCCTTTTGCGAATCAGCGATGACCTACCACGAGCCCGTAAGACAACACGCAAATCTTCACAACTGCTCATTGCTGCTGCTGATGATTAAATATTGTCACGTGGTCGTGACGTAACGAAGGTAGCAGTCGACGCGTCCGGAAATGAAGCTCGTTATTTGGCGTAACTTGTGCCCTCTAAACGGAAACTCAAATTCATGGAGGAAAGAAAGAAATTTAAGAGGGAGCGCGCCTAGCTTCCACAAGCCAACCACCTCTGAAGCCGCTCGCTCCTCGTTTCTCCTTTCCCTTTTGGTGTTCATGCGCGTTGTCTGCTGGGAAGTGAGCCTTGTTCGGTTCTCGGTAGGTTCTAGTTGACATCTGCTTAGAAGCACGTTGACAAGCGTCGGCTGTCGCGATCACTCGGCCGCCTGCCGCGGTGTGCTCAGTGCGTCGAGGTCATTGTGCATTGATTTCGGTCGCTCATTCCCGAGACGCTGCACGTCGTACTCATTGATCCTGCCGATTTGGAAGGGCTTTCGTGTCCTGAATTTTAAAAAGGGGCATAAAATATTTCACACGCGCGCACGGGATCAACGCGCGTAACGAATAGCGTTTTTCACTCCTAGTGGTGTCAAACTTGCTCGTTTCTTTTATGAATGCGTCGAATAGTTATATTTGCGAGCAATGTATACCTTACTTTAGAAAACCCAGTTACCTGTTCTGGACTAGAAGCCCCCGATTTTGTTGCGTTGCTGATAGGATATTTAACAGACGTGCGACGTACGCCATGCTTGTGTATACTACGCGTAAAACTCCCTGCTTGCCTATCACGTGGTGGTGCTCGTTTCCCAGCATGCCCCTGATGGCATGCTGGGCTTCAAAAATATCATGTGACGCTCTGCCCTAATTTTTTTTATACCTCCATGCTCAAATTACAGCAAGAAATGCACGCTGTACACTGATATCAGCGCACGGAGCGTCGGTCGTCGAAAAACTGATCCGCGGGAAGGTGCGTCGGCATTTACACACGCTTCATCGAAAATTTCAGCGTTATCGCTGGTGACTTCGGTTTCTTCGATAATAAGCTTAGCTGATCGCATTTGCGCGCTCAAGCCTATCCGATGATTCCAAAATAATCTGGAATGCTCCCAGAAATTCTAGCGCATTGCAGGGCAGTATCGCCGCGTGCAATGGGCCGGTAACGTCAATACATGAGAAAGGTGTGTGCTTACCGATGCTTTAACAGAATATGAAAGTACAATAATAAAGCAAGAAACTACAATATCTAATAAATACAAGGAAGAAAGTGCAATAATAAAGCAAAAAGTACAGACACCAGGTTCTCTAACACGCGTGAAATGGCTTGAGAGGCACGACATGCACCACTTCACGAGACGCACGGCGCCGTTGAGAGTGCGTAATGCCGTCTGGGATAACCTCGTAGTCTAGGGCGCCGGGACGTCGAAGAACCTTGTGTGGCCTGAAGTACCGCCGAGGAAGTTTTAAAGACGATAGTCCTTCTTGGGATACTTGAACGCAGAAATTTCGGTCTGTCTCTCTGTTTGTATGTCACACAATTCCGCCACCAGGCCAAAGTTTAAGCACTCGCTGAACGTCCAGCCATCTTGAAATGGCAGCATCGTTCATACTTGTGAACATAGTCGATCATAAAGGAAGTAATTACGCATACCCGAGGCGCAACATCAATACGTAAGTATTAGGTGGTGTGTTCCTTTACTAGAAAATACATAGATACGTAATTCTAAAGAGCCTAGATCTTTCTTAGGCTGCGCTGAAAATGCGGGCTACCTTGCAAAAGCGAAAAGCCGCCGTCTGTCTCCGAGGTCGCGGGAAGTGCCACGGGTTTCATGCGACGCACGACAGCTGGCGCAGACTGCCCCCTTCGCTGCAAACAAGGGAAGCTCTTTTCGCGGGCGCCCTACGCGACTTCTCGGCTTTTGACGCCTTTGATTCAAACACACAAGGCCACTTGATACGCATTCACCAATATCAGTGCGTTTTCGAGCCTACTACCCGCAGTCAACTTAAAGGGACACTAAAGAGCTAACCGATTTTTCTCGTACTAGGAAATTGCTCTTTCACGGTACCAAAAACACCGCGCTTGCGGCGAGAATACGCTTGGTCTTCTCATGACGGAAATGATATCAGAACAGCATCATGGATGGCCGCGGATGAGACCAGCACTCATGTATTACGGCCGGCAGAAGACTATCGTCTTTCCACAACATTTGCAGCGAAGCACGCAGACACGCGGCCAATTTTTCCCACTTAGTCCACGTCGGCATATTGGTGTCCACACCCAAACACGATCGCCGGGCTGGTATTCCAATCGTCGTTGCCGGGTTCCTTCCGTAGACCAACTTGTATGGCGAAATCTGCGTGGTTTCTTGTAAAGTCGTGTTGTATGCTAAGGTCACATACGGAAGGATGTCATTTCACGTCTTGGGTTCAACGTCGACGTACATGGCGAGCATCTCGGCGATGGTCTTATTAAGACGCTCGGTGAGGCCATTGGTATGTGGGTGGTAGGCGGCTGTGCTGTGGTGGCTTGTCTGGTTATATCCCAAGATCACCTGAGTTATATCAGTAGCAAAGGTCACACCTCTGTCGGTGATGAGAACCTCTGGGGGGCGCCATGACGAAGGACGATGTTTTCGACAAATAACTTGGCTACCTCAGCAGCACCGCCTTTAGGCAGGGCCTTAGTTTCGGCGTAGCGGGTGAGGTATTCGGTAGCTACAACGATCCATTTGTTGCCGCAAGTCACCGTCGGGCACGGCCCCAGTAGGTCCATCCCGATTTGCTGGAACAGTCGGCGAAGTGGTTCGATCGGCTGAAGGCAGCCTGCTGGCCTTGTAGGCGGTGTCTTGCGTCGCTGACAGTCTTGGCATGTCCTGGCGTAACTAGCGACGTTGGTGGCAAAGTGCGGCCAGTAGTACTTTTCCTGTATTCTGGTGCTCGTGCTGGAAACACCGAGGTGTCCAGCCCTGGAGTCATATAGGGCCTGGAGGACTTCTGGTCTCACTGAAGGAACCACAAGAAGGTGTTTGGCTCGAAGGGGCGAGAAGTTCTTCAGGAGAACGTCGTTTTGCAGGAAGAACGATGCTAGTCCTCTCTGAATACCCTCGGAACAGTGGCCGTCTTGCCCTCCAGGTATTTCACAAGTCCCTGAGTTCCGGGTCGGCTCGCTGGCGGTCAGCGAAGTCACCGGCTCTTATGGAACCCAAGAAGCAGTCATCATCCTGGTCGTTTTACGGCGGCAGATCGACGGGGGGCACGAGACAGGCAGTCGGCGTCGGAGTGTTTTCTTCCGGACTTATAAACGACCGTAATGACGAATTCTTGAAGTCTTAGGCTTCAGCGTGTGAGGCGACCCAAAAGGTATTTCAAGTTCGCCAGCCAACACAAGGCGTGTGGACGCTCACAACTTTGAAGGGCCTGCCGTAAAGGAAGGGGTGAAACTTTGATGTAGCCCATATGATTTCAAGGCACTCATTCTTGTAAAATAGTTGGCTTCCGCCTTTGACAGCGACCGGCTAGCATAAGTGATGACCCTTTTCAGTACGTCAGTCCTCTGCACAAGAACGGCGCCGTGTCCTACACTGCTTGCGTCGGTGTGTACTTTTGATTCGGCGCATTCGTCGAAATGCGCAAGTAGCGGAGGCGTCTGGAGGCGTTTTACTTCTTGAAATGCTTTCTGCTGCGGCATTTCCCACTGGAACTCGACGTCGGTCCTGGTAAGGTTAGTGAGTGGCTCGGCGATGCGGGCGATGTTTTACATTTATTTTTTTTTATTTATTTATACTACCCACAGCGCCTGGTGGCATTACAGTGGGGGGGGTACATACATATAATAAAAACATGAAAACAGAATACAAGAAATGTTTGAGCATGGCATACTACAGTATTACATATCAAGGCAACAAGCAAACATACAAACTCAAAGCGCGGCAGCGAAGCTGGCGTTATCAGCAATATGCATGTGAAGCATCTTATCGCGAAGCTTAATCCGGTGGTGGTGGCGGTGTGCCGCGTGAACATCCTTACTGCGCATGCGCAAACCCTTTCGAAAATAAAAATGAAAAACCTACTCTCCCCCTCTCTCTCCTCTAGGCATCCCTCCCCGCGGCAACCACTCCTACGCTCCCCCCCTCTCGGCATCCTGCCCGCGTCGTCCACACTCCCACTGCGCATGCGCGTCCCTCCTCTCTCTCCACTTCTAGGCTCCCCCCTCTCTCGCCTCGCGACGCCGACGCAGGCGGCGTCTGCTAGCGAGTTTCTTGGTTGAAAAAAACAACTGCTCGCGCTGCACAACCGTTCACTGGCCACCCCGTATATATGGCAATGGATCTTGACCTCCGAGGTGGTGCCGGTGGGAGATTTCTCCTGTGCGTTGTTGAAGAATAAAAATTCGCAGCGTGCGCGTTGACTAAAAGCGGACTGCGGGTCTCTGTGTCCAGTCGGAGTCTTCTGTCTCTCATTGCCCATTAGCAGCGATTGGCATGTTCCAGTAGGAAACACCGCTCCATCACTGCGTGCTTTGCGCCTCTCCAGTTTTCTCTCCTGCGCAAAGCTGTGATGAGCGCCAGCGTCAACGCCTGCACCAGTGTAAGCGTCAGCGCCCGCTGCTTCGCATCTACACATGGTTCCCTTTACCGGGAGATGGTGTAATTTTTTTTTGATGAACCGCTTGTAATATGTGTACAGGCCGAGTAATTGATGCACGGCCTTCTTGTCTGCGGCTGGCGGGAATGTAGCCATGGCGGCTGGCTTCTGCGGGTCGGGGCGCACACCGGACTTGCTTATCACGTGGCCCAAGAACAAGAGTTCGTCGTAGGCGAAGGGGCATTTGTCTGGCTTGAGGGTGAGTAGGGAGGTTTTGATTGCTTGAAGTACAGCTGCAAGGCGCCGCAGGTGTTCGTCGAAGTTTGAGGAAAACACAGCGACGTCGTCCAAGCACACAAGGCATGTCCGCCACTTCAAGCCGGCCAGTACTCTAAGCTCTTTATTTGGCCGAACTTGTGGCCGCTAGACGGAAACTAAAATTACAGCAACCAATGCACGCTGTACAATGATATCGGCGCACGGAGCGTTGGTCGTCGAAAAACTGCTCCTTGGCAAGGTGTGTCGGCATTTATACACGCCGCATCGAACATTCCATTGGCTCGTTTTCTTCGAGAATAACCTCAGGTGTTCGCGTTTGCGCGCTCAAGGCCATCCGATGATACTAAAATAAACTGGAATGCTCCCAGACATCCTAGTGCGATGCAGGGTAGTATCGCCATGTGCAATGGGCCGGTAAAGTAAATACATAAGAAAGAAGTGTGGCAATATGTCTGAGTTCTCTATAACGGGAGGACCTACAAAACGCCAGCTCGTAGCGCAATTCAGAGGTTTTGCCACCTGACGTGGTTCCAGGCTTCTACCACGCATTATGACATGCGTTAGGTGAGTCCTCCCACTACATGGCATTCATATATTTTTTTTCGCAGCAGTTTCAAGCAATGGCCTGGCTCTGTCGTAGAACATCTGCTTGCCACGCAAAATTCCTAGGTTCAAATCTCACTCGAACAGAATATTTTTAGGGCTTATTTAATTTGCACAACGAACGACGCCGGCCCCGACACAGACACCGGAATTTCTGTGAAACAAGCGCTTTAATGCGACCGCAATAAGAGAAGGGTGTTCCATACTTGCCGTCAAGGTTACGAGCGGCGCTGACTGACAATCGCAGAGAATTGTTTTGGCGCACAATAAATTTGGTGCTTACTCCACGAAGTATTTATTGATGCTATAAAATGTAGGGGAGCAAGACCACCACCTTAGTTGAAGTGGTAGACCATGGGACGTGTTATTCAAAGGCTGCATATTCGCTTCCTGCCAGCAAGATGTTGTCTCTTATACCACTTGATTTTCTTCACATGCATATCATAGTGACTATAAATAACGTCCGTTATACTTTCTATGGTTTGATTCTATGTTGGTTGACGTTAATCATTTATGGGAGAGTCAGTCATGTTTTTACAGTTCAACTGCTGCCCTCTAGTTGGTTGGGATATTTAGTGGCTCCGTTGCGCTGACACAAAAACACTGGTACCGCCATGTAGCGACACTCGCCGCTCAGACATACCTGCAACGGCAGTTATCAAAGTGGGTGTTTCAGTTGAAGTCTTTGTGCGCCTGCGATAACTAATAAATAAAATGTTTGGCGCATCTCACGCATTCCAGGGATCCACTCCAAACGAAGCAGTCAGAGAGTAACAGCCCCCCGTCGGGCTTTGTGCTTTCACTTTGAGGCAATCTTTACTAGGTAGACCACGCTTTTGAGCAAATTTGGTAGTTGTGCACAAATCATGGGCTTACCTTACACGTCGAGTAGACTGCCGTGTAAAGTGTCGCTCGTGACCGGACGTAACACTTGGGAGTTTTAGTATAGCGGAAAACAGCAAACGTAAGGATTTATCGTTTGCGTTAACGTTAGCGTCGCGCGCTCCAAACTGGTCGTGTGCAGAACGCAAACGCAGCCCGAGCTGCTACGTACGCACGCTATTTCCGGAATATAGCGTTCAACGGTAACGCATGCAAGAGATTCCGTACGTAGGGGGACATGGCGGTGCCTGTTGAAGCGAGAGCCGTCGACTTTGGATCTTTCGAATCGTCAGCCTGCATTATTAAACCGATTCATTCCCAAAACCTGCTCGTATTTGATTTAGATTTCAGTAATGAGGCTTCGCCAGCCGTATACTGCCGATAAAAGAGCTGCCGATGAAATAGCTTCGCAACACAATCGAGTTGTGGTGCAGAAGGCTAAACAAAGTTTGTTTACAACGTTTGCTCATCTTTTGTGTAGCCGCGCAGAGATGGCGACGCTGTATTTATTCCCTTGTTGTCCAAGGTGAAGCAAATACGGCCACAAGTCAAGCCGAGACAGGTAAAAAGGGTCTTGAGAATTACTCGATTGCGGCATATGTTGAAAGAAAACGATCTGTTTCGGATCGTCAGGCGCATCACTGAACCAAACGCGGCACAGAGACACAGCATCGGTGACTTTCGATCCTGAATTTCGATGTAGTGGCGCACTTGTGAATTCTGCATTGCGCTCACTGTTTTTATGTCTAGATAGTGCGACATGTGCTTGCGTTAGCGTTAGTGTTAGGGTGTTAGGGGTAATGCCTTCCTCTGTACTAAAAAGCCATTATTTTCCACGCAGCGCCTTCCTTTTTATCGTTAGCGTTGAGACGCACGAAACGCTAACGTAAACGTTTCCCGCTATACTCGAACTCGCTATTAGGGAGTTTTAGAATAGTGTACGCAAAGCTTTGCGTTTGTTGCAGTCGCCAGCTATTTCCGTCACGTAACGGGGGCCCGCAAGAGGTTAGCGTATGGCGCATGCGCAGTGGCGACAAACGCTAACGCAAAGCTTTGAGTACGTTATTCTAAAACTCCCCTATTGGCACTTACGTTCGAGTAGAGATGTAAGTTTTATCGCCACTAAGTCAATTAGACGGTGTGATCCTGCGCATAGTTTAAGTAGCTGTCATAGGCGTATTCGCGCAACGCTCGACTGTCTTGCGGAGTCATACGTGCATACTATCGGCGACAATTGAAACTCGACCAGCGACAAGCATTCTTAATAATATAGAGTGCACCGCCCAGTTGTCACCATCGACAGTCGCGCATATCCTAAGTACAGTCGAACCGTATGCGCACACCTTTCCATGCCGATGACTGGAGGGCGCGCACTATACCACTGCGAATACTTCCTGCTTGTCGGGTTTCATTGGACCCTGATAGCACATAATAATGTATCACTTATATGAAAGCGGAGAGCCAACACTGCATCCACATTTGTATTGCCTGGCACAGGGTCGTTTTGCGAGGAAGTTTCAAGGACTGACGAGGTTGTTGGTGGAATACCTGACGGTCATGGTGAATGGCTGGGTCCGACGTCGGCTTGAGCCGCGATTTTAATGACTTGGTTCAGTGGGAATATTTCACCTATCGGCAACACTGCCGATGCCGGCCCCTTTCTTTTTTCTCACTGAAGATTTCTAAAGTCTGGATGGATACTGACTGTGAATCACCTGTGACGCATACCCGTCTAGGCCTACCAGGGACCGCGTTCTGCGGGTATTTGTCAGACGTGACTGGTGGAAACCAGTTCAAGATGTACGCGGCAGTGAAGTCTCGTTATTGATGTCATAACGAGGAATTCGTATTCCCTAACTCTGAAGTCATATGCCGAATTTGACACATACCGAGCTAAGGAGAAGAGCACGAGAGCGCCAAGATGTACACCCTGAGAAGTAAACGAGGAAAACAGGTATCGAGGTAGCTCACTTAGGAGAGTAACTAACCTGCCACACCCATTCCTCCTGTCTGGGGGCAACTGCGAAGGGAAGAACTGTTACTCTCCCGCTCGCGGTAACTCCTCAAGGGAGCAACAGCTACTTCTTGTGCAAAAGAAAGATCAGATTTTGGTTGAGTTAATCAGCATTTTAAAGTGTCTGCAGGCATTATGAACAGATGTACAATCGATATACAAGCATCACATTCAGCAAAATTCCCCAAAATGCATGCGCGTACACTAACTCCTACATTGCACCACGCTACGGCACCATCTGGAAGGAAACATGTTATTGTAGGCACCGATGGGTCATGCGCACACGGCGATAACATTCCTGCCGTTACTCAAAAAAGGGGGGCGCTTGCCTCCTTTGGGAGGAAAGCGCCCTTCGTGCCGTGGCGTGTGCAAACTTTCGCACACAGTTTGTCCCTTGGGGGGAGCAAATTGCCCTTTTCGGGTTAACTGTGCGGTTACTCCGGCAAACTTTTTAGGGTGTACTGTGGTTGGATAGATAGATAGATAGATAGATAGAGAGATAGATAGGTGGATAGATAGATAGAGAGATTTGCCCAAAATGCCTTTGGATCGTTGCGAAATCACTGACATTTAATAGTAACGCCTAATGTCTTCCACTAGGCCACCCCGCCCGCATTGGTAGGTGTGGCGGATACCTGCACATAGATATGAGGGTATATGCCAGCCATGATGACATATGTTAACATTCACAATCTAGATCTGCGCCGGAACATACAAAATGGACGCTGGAGACTTTATGCGAACACAACTCACATGATTTAAACAAAAGAACGGCGTACCAATTCTTACGCCTGAGAACGACATTGCAGACAACACCGAAGAATAAAAAATGGGAATTCTTTGGCCCATGTGTCAGAGAAAAAATCACAGCATATCCGCAGAGTGAATGATGATGAGTGGGCGAAGCTCCGGAGGTACATCATCAAAGACGTGATGGTGGTTGATTGCATGTGGTCAAACGATATGCATGTGAGACCATATCGCGATGCCATGTGTTGTATGGCATCGCGATCGTCATCGTCATCAGCGTCATCTTTATGACGCATAGTGGGTACATTCCATGTAGTGTGCCGTGATGGCAGCGTCATCGTCATCACACAGGGAGATACTGCTGGTTACGCAGTATCTCCCTGTGTGCTGGTTACGCAGTTACGATGTGCATGTGAGACCATATCGCCATGCCATGTGTTGTATGGCATCGCGATCGTCATCGTCATCACGCAGGTGGCTACTACAAACGTGGGACGCACGACCCACGGCATAAGGAGCTTCGCCCCTAAAATCCACACTCTTGCGCTCAGACCATGTGTGAAATGAATCCACACCGCAAACCTGTCGAAAGTTGTCGCTGAACTCATCTCTCTATATGAAAGCACGCAAGGTCATAATACTACAGTTACACAATATGAAAAATAAATAAAACCATTAAATGACCAGCTGTAGTGGTGGTGCTTGTATTGAATGGGTAGCGCACTACACAGGCACGAGGGATAGAAGAAGACAGGAAAGAGCGAAGACGTCCAACTGTCTTGATATGATATGTTTCAAAGATCAATAATATGAACCAGCTAGCGTGCAAAAATGTCTTATTGGTGCATGTGAATTGTGGTGGTGTTTTTCTTTTAGCTTCGTTTGCATTTCCGTTCTCGGGATGTAACGCAGTTGAACTTCTCGTTGCGTGCATTACTTTTTTTGGTGCAATATCTATTGTAGTATTCGTTAAACCGCCGCACATACCTGTCTTCCGGTCATAAAGGGCAGTAATCGCAGATCATTCGGCATACCGATAGCGAAGCTATTGTGCAGGCTGCCTGCAGTCATGAGTGTTATAATGGCAGCCAACGACTAAGGTACGGCAACAACGGTTCATCAGTGCAGCAGATTTCTGAATGACGTTTTTTTCTGGCCACACAAAATTCCTTTGAGGCGATAAAAAGTGTTATTGAGCATATTTAACTGCTGTTGTTCCAATACGGTCTTACATATACTGAAGAGCGACTGTGCTCCCGATAAAATAAGCACTTAATCGTTTTTTTTATTGTTTGAACGTCACTTTGAATTAGCTTATCGATTCAAAAATATTTTGCTGTTTCATTAGGTATTGGCTGAAGGCGAGCTCTCCGTGCTTCCTCCGTAGCCGGCTGTCGCGAAATCGCCAAGTCCACCCGCGCTCACCCTAACAGAACGTTCATCGCCTCGTATCTCCTCCATCACTGTAGGTGTTAGTGCTCGTTGAAGTCAGTTCTGCTTTACAGGCGGCGTACTCCTCAGCTCCCTGACCCACTCTGCTCTCTTCCTGTCTCTTAAGGTTACGCCTATCATTTTCCTTTCCATCGCTCGCTGTGTCGTCCTCAATTTAAGTTGAACCCCCCTTTGTAAGTATCCAGGTTTCTGCTCCGTAGGTAAGTACCGGTAAGTTGGAGCTGTTATATACCTTCCTCTTGAGGGATAGTGGTAGACTAGCATTCATGATTTGAGAATGCTTACCGAATGTGCTCCAGGGAACAAACGGGGGTTAAGGATATAATAGTTGAAATCGAGAAGAAGAAATTGACATGGGCCGGGCACGTAGCACGTCGGCAGGATAACCGCTGGTCATTAAGGGTAACTGAGGTGGATTCCAAGAGAAGGCAAACGCGTGAGGGGGGACACCGAAAATTAGGTGGGCAGATTAGATTAAGAAGTTCGCAGCTATAACGTGGCAGCAAAAAGCACAGGACCGGGCTGATCGGCGGAACATGGGAGAGGTCTTTGCCCTGCAGTGGGCGTAGTCCGGCTGATGATGATGATGATGACTCCTCAGCTATTTAAATGTGGGTTCTAGTTCACGCTCTGGGCACCGAAAGGATAACGTCACATCACTCTTTGCACTAGGCCTGCCGTTTAACCCCACCTAGTCTCTCATCCTTACACTTCGGCCAGTCGGAACGTACAGTATACTTACTGACTCCCCGTAGCACACGAATTCCTTAAACGATGGGCTTGCGTGCAACATAGAATGGAGAATCTACGCTCTAGCAGTGCGGTGACTGAGGCAACAACGGAGCTGGTGGCCTTGCCCTCCTCCATTTCGTCCTCCTCATCCTCACTTCCCTGTCCTATACCTCCATGCTGTTCTGTAGCATACACGACTTTTCTAGGATTAACCCTTTCCCCTTCTCCTTTTCCTTCTGCCCACTCTCACTTCCCTTTCCCACCTTCTTGTTAGACTATACTTCATATCCTTGCTGTACTCTACTATACATGGATATGGTAGATTTTTTTTAACAGCAAGGCTGTCCTGGGTCAATCCTTTCATGTCCGGGGCCCGCGGTAACGCTTGTGTGCATCATAAACGGGTATGCGCGACAGACATTGGGTAAACCCTGCTAATCACCACTGGTCCACTAAAAATTAACTCAATGGTTAGGCCAGAAAACGGATATGTGCCACAGAAATCTGCGTGACGTATCAAAAAAACTATCATCATTACAAAGGCGTATACGCCGCAGAAATTGCGTAAATCCCTCGACACAATACTTCGACTAAAAAGGAAGAAGACACAGTTACCTCAACAAATGACGTGCGCGTTATCATAGTTACACTACTTTCACGTGATACTTTACGGTTATAACAGGTGGTGGTTATAATACCAACTCAAAGCTTAACAAAGGGTGTATAATAAAGAGCAGTGATACAACATATGTGAGCAACCCACGTTGACCCTCTTTTATTGTCTCTCAACCGATTATTCAAAAACTATTTAATCGGTGAAACTGATGAAATGAAAAATGACATGAATGACGAATAGTCGGTATGCGGGACACTTTTTCACGAATTGACGGATTAATCGTTAAGCGATATTACCACAGCCAGTTGAACGTTTTTGTTGAGGACGGGAGAACTAGGTGCTGCCGCGCTGCAATTCATTAGTTTTTACCGCGGACGCTGTTATGGGATCACAACAACAGCTGTTTTCAGTGCCGTAATTGTCCGCCGCCGCCGGTGTCTGTTACCACTATCTTGCGAGATGAGAAGTAACAAAAACAGCAAAACAATATCCAGGATGAAATGGGAATTCAGCCCGAGCCCCTGCCTGGCTGTCGAGTATTTTACCAGAAGAACACGCCTAGTTTTATCTTTTTTTTTGCCTGGTGTCAAATAGTACACAGCGATCAACATTGACACATATACATCAGTCATACGCTAATGCTGCACGCTCTAGTCTGTAGTTTTTTTCATATATTTACGCATGTTGAGTTTACTGAACCAGCCTGGTCGCTCAGGTTGTGTTCTAAACATGTCTCTAATTTGCACAACACTCACTAAAATTTTCTCTCGAATATTTAAATGAACACCTGCGTGCCGTACCTGCCGTCGCGTTTTCCCCAATCCATGAAGACCCAGAATGATTTTTATGACATAATTCACTCTTAATAAGGAACGGCCTTTGTATACTCATGGTCTAGCTTTTGCATCAGTAGAAAGCGTGTGCCACACAGAGTCATGCCGGTGCTTGAAACTGCTGTGCATGAAGAACCTATACAGGCGTCATGTCGGCAAAGAAGTCGCACTAAAATATGTAGTATAGCCTGGAGAAGAGTAAAGTAACAACCAAGCGTCACAGAACGCGAATTGCGGAAAGAGCGTGGGCTTTCAATTATTTTTTCTCTGTGCAATATCTATCGCAGTGGAATCGCACCAGTGGCGTTGCCGTCAAATGATTCCTGAAAAACGCGCCAACGTCAAAGCCAACATATACCAAAGTGGGTCGTAACTATACTTTTCCCCCCAAAGGGCGCTACTTGCTCTCGCCTACTGGCGTGATCTGGCGGAATCTGAATTACCTTAAACGTTTACGTTGATGAGCAGACGTTTCTTATGAGCGCAGCGAAGATTTGTTGCTTTTATAACGTAATATTACAATTCGTGTTGGCCTTCTAAGCTTCAATGGCCTTGAAAACCAGATTTGCTTTATAAAAACAGAATGCTCAAAGCCCACGTTTCAGCGTCAGTGGAAATCCAGTGACGCCAGAGAAGGAACAATACGGCAGGTAAATTTCTTTGTGTCAATCACCTTATAAAAGTATACGTTAAAGAACGCTGACCACATTGGTATTTAAGTGCTGCTTTGAACTTGAAATTATTCCCCTGTGTGTTCTTTACGAAGGCAGCGCAAATTCCAACGTACTGAAGTCAATTTAATCGTTCCGTTTTTAATCGACAACGACCTACCGTAGAGTTAATGAAATTGGGAAAGTTACTTTCTACGATGCTTCTTAGGAGAGCGCATTCACATAGACTTTTATTGCTTTTTGTGAGCAGTCTGTACGCGGAAAGTAGAGGAAATGAAATCGAGAGCAATGGAAACTTCGATGGAACATTAGATCTTATAGAGGTAAGTATGTTCGACCTTATGTCATCTTCGTAAGATAGCTTATGATGTGCACACATATATCAGCCTTAATTCATCCCGAGAAGACACTTCTAAGTCCTCTAGAACTACGAAAAGTCATACTGACGTTACCTGTGTGCTGAATTTTCCTGTGCAAAAGGATTTCTGTGCAGGATGATCTGACGTGTTGTCCTATTCCTCTGAACATCAATCTTTATCTGTAATTCGCGAAACGCGGAACAACATAGTGTACAATGTTGGATGCTAAAACAGGGAACAGCACATGACGCGTACTTTTTAAGAAGCTTGATGAGGGCATAATGTGGCTGCTTTTATAGATGAAAGCTGTTTTTTTGATAGTTCAAGAAATTTAGAAATTTGCATTGTATACTTCACAGTAAATGCCGGTGTTCAATTCACATTCCATTTTGCGATGCCTTTGGAATTCACAATGCCCTTAAACACTCATGGCACCAAGCGGATATCAGAAGAACCTCCAGGAGGAGGATTACGAGACGACAAACTGTCACCCCTCCCTTGTTCGGATGTGCTTGCGTGATTGTTAACGCACTGACAAGACATGAACACTGCGAATTTCCATGTTTTGTGCATCAGTGAACAAACCTGGCCCTCCATGATGACATGATAAATCTCATGCTTTCATATCAGGCATCAACTGTTTCTTGAAATGCGTGTTGAAGCACCCCGGGCAAATCACGCTGCCAATGATGGCCCACAGGGCACACATTTTCGCTCCGCGGCGTTTTCTGCAGCCAAGTAGGTTAGTGATGCGTTATCTGTTATGTTCAATTTTATTCTCAATGGACTCACGCTGTTTAGCCTGTGCGTAAAGTCCATCGGTGTTCTTGTAGAGTTGTAAGTGCCGAGTCGCGTGAGCTGCCGATGTCTTCTTGTATAAATAAGCAATATGAAGGTCTTGGCAACAAATGGGGGATACATTAGAATAAATGTTCCATCTTTTGTCAGAAAATAGTCGCTATGAGTCGCATGAGTGACAATTCAGTCATGTGGAGCTGCGTCCACTCGACTGTTATCTTGAACTACGACAAAGTAAAAGCGTTGTCGAGGATGCATTGCTCTTCTTGGCAGCCGCATTCCTATGGAGAATCAACGGGACTGACATATTGAATCTCGATAATAGACACCAACTGCCTAAAACTGATTGGCAGTCCCGCTCTCTACGTTATCCTTCGTTGCATGTGTGTTGCTTTTCCATCCATTGGAGTGCGGGCCGCCTCGAAATCAGTTTTTGTACATTGGTGATTGCTGGCCGAACATTCCAAGCGGTTTCATTTAGCCATCTCGGCCACGTTTCTTGTTAATTGCCCCCCAGCTTTGTCGGCCCAATTTTCTCTGAGATTGGGACATGTTCCCCTCATCGTAAAAATGATGACATGGAAAAGTTGAGGGCTATCATAGGAGGAAATTTATCAGATTACTTGGTGTTCACAGCAAACATCTTGGCGACGGGGATCTTTTAGTGTAATAAAAGGCTGTGACAGCGACGACGAGGATCATACTGTCAACGCGCGAGGGACGAGGTGCACTTCATGTCCCCTCATGGCTTGAGGTTTTTTTCGCACTCGTAATTAACATCGTGTGAATTTAATGTACAGTAGCGTTCAGAAGAAAATAACAGCAAATTCTATCTGGTGTGATGCATGTACAGCCACTTTTTAACGCGACAGGATTAAAGAGTTCTTTTCGCAGAAATTCCGGCGTCAGTGTCGGCGACGGCGTAAGGCGTCGTTGGTTGTGAGTGCAAAATCATCATCAAGACGCAAATAAAATAAATAATAAACATTTCTGGGTCCGAGCGAGGATCAAACCCCGACCCTCTGCGTGGCAAGCAGGTGTTCTACCACAGTGTCACAATATTTATTTAAACTGGGTTAGAATAAAACACTATATGAATGTCATGTAGTGGAAGGAGTTTCCTTAGCACATCATATACTGCGTGCAGAAGCGTAGAATTACGCCAGGCGTCAACACATGTGAATTGAGAAACGAGTGGGTGTTTTAAAGGACCACCCATTACGAAGCGCTCAGACATATTTAGTCATCATAAGCAGCATAACCATCAACAAAGTGAACAGCTGCGTAGGTTTGCGTGTTGCCCTACGGTTGTGTGGTGGGTCATTTGCTGATTCGTAAAAGGAACAATGCCGTAGTGGGCACTTAAGAACTGTGCTTGCAGTAGACATTCAATGATACTTTGAAACGGCCAATGTTACGTGCACAGTCGTTTGCTTCCTCACGGCACGGTTGAGGCGTGCACCGAGAACCGAGGCTAGCAGTTCAGAAGGCGATGCGCACGAGGTCCGATTACGCTATCGCGATCTGCTCTTGAAGGCGACGCTCAAGCGCCCTCCAATTTTAACGCGATAGCGTTAAAGAGCTCGTTTCGCCGAAATGTCGGCGTCGGTGTGGGCGGCGGCATCGTTGGTTGTGAGCGAAAAATCATCATCGTGTCCGTCACCAAAAAAACATGGTTGATCCCTCCGTCATAGGAATCGGTATAACACGAAAGTGAAACGTGTCCTTAAAGAAGTAGTTAAATATTTACTCTACATTGATATAAGAGAGCTTGCACAATGTCTATTGGTGTTTCATAGTTATAACCCCGTTTAACGTGGATTCACCCACGTTGACGCTTGGTGGTACATCTGTATCCCGACGACTAACGTCCATGTTCAATGATTAACAAACCCTTGCTGTCATAGATGCTTCTGGTAGCTGTACGGTGAGAGGGGAATCAGTGAAAGTGGTGTGACACGCAGAAGAGCGTCACTGATTGTACACCGAACTTGGGTACTCGCGGCATAGAGTTACTGAACAACGCTGCACAACCAGAGGGAAACGCAACGCGCGTTGTGTCTTCCCCGTTGGCCGGCTGCGATTTTTTGCGGGGCGAGCTAGGAACGCGGACTCACTGCCACGCGGAGCACTCGCGCGTCGCAGAGATATTTTTGCTATGGAAGGATGCTATGAGCGAGGACGATGTTAGAGGTAAGGTCGCCACCTGGCAGTGTGTTATTGCGTCGACAAAATTGCCCTTTTCCTGTTCGAAACGCGCCGAATGGGACGAGCACGTAGAAACAACGCTTTGAAGGAACTAATCGTGCATTTAATGGTCATAATGCATTACTTTTATTTAGCAAGAGCAATGTGAGAGGACAGTGGTAGATATAAAAGGCCTGTTTTTAAAGCCTACAGAGTATGTGACCGTGGCGCAGTGGTTAGCGTGCCCGGCATCACTTGTCGCGGAACTAGAGGTCGTAGGTTCGAATCCCGTTGACGGAAGTTATTCTCTTTGTCTTCTGATCATCTGTATTTTTTCGACGTCGTTTCTGTGACGGAAATACGTCTCAAATCTTAGTGGACCGCGGCATAAAACACTTTCGTATTAAAATCGAGAAAGATGCCAATAAAATAAATAATAAAAATTCCCGGGTCCGAATGAGATCTCGGAGGAGGATGAAACTTTGTTTAGAAAAAAAATTCCCCATCTCCCACTAAAGGAAACCATGTGTGGATGCGAAGCAGCGGGGAGATAATTATCTTGAGCGGGAGGAACGTCGCCGCTCTCATTTCACGGCAGCGGTCCGGGCGCTCATCGCGGCGCTGCACAGGAGAGAGAATGAGGCGCGCGCGCTCCATTATTTTCATACCGCGGAACTACCGTGGCGCCCCCCAGCGGAGTATGCAGCTGTCACACCACCTGTCGTGCGCGCCGCTCCACAGAGGATTCCTAGAGAAGAGGACAGGGGGGGACCGTAGGCGAGGAGAGAGAGGGGACGTGCATGCGCTGTGGGGGTGTGGGACGCCGGAGCCGCCCCGTAGAGTAGAGGATTCCTAGAGGAGAGAGGGGGGAGAGGACGCGCATGCGCTGTGGGAATGTGGGACGCGTGTGCCGCTCCGTAGAGTAGATGATTCCTAGAGTAGAGAAAGGGGGTGAGCGTAGGAAACAATATGGGAGGGGACGCGCATGCGCGTTGGGGGTGTGGGACGCGGGGGGCCGCTCCGTAGAGTAGAGGATTCCTAGATGGACGGACTAAGCCCCCCTACAAACACGTGCAAGCAAGATCCAGGAATGGGATCAACCTGGGCGACCGACACCACCTGCTTAGCCATGCTAAACAGCCTCTGTGTGCTCTCGGCCATGACTCTGATGACTGTAGTAGTTGTTGACGGCCTTCATATTACTACAGTGTTCTGGTTCGCATAATGGGTGCTTCCCTACTTCATGAAAGTGGCCGGACGCGAGACGGGGGACGCGGGAGAGACGGACCAAGCCCCGAGCATAATATGATCTAAAAAATCACGCCATATACACAAAGTGAATGATGTTGGAGGAGCTTGCTCGGAGATGATCGGGTAACCCACGAATCCTCCGTACACATCTCCTACCATCATATATAGACGTGACAACGTTATTATATGCACATTACATGCGGCGCTCGGGCGGCGAGCGCCAGCTGCTGCTGGTTGCGAGCCCGCCGCGCTACTGTGCGGTGTTCATGCGGCCGAGTAGTAACGAAGTTTTCACTGCCTGAGCTCCCGGCGAAGAGAAAGGCAGCGCACGTGGTAAGAGCGGTGTGCGTCGCCTTGAGCGGCGCCGACGCTCGTTGCGAGCCCGCCGCGCTGCAATGCGGTGTCCATTCGGCCGAGCGGTAACAAAGAGCGTTGACTGCGTGAGTTGCCGGCGAAGAGAAAGGAGGCGCACGTGCTGAGAGTGTTGTGCATTGCCTTGAGCGGCGCCGCCATCTAGTGAGCATTCCTGAAATCACCGGAAAGCCGGCGCAATGAGCGGATAAGTGTACACGCCGCCGCCGCCATCGCCGCCGCCGCCGGACAAGGCGCGAGCTTAAGAAGCTTGCGGAACATGCTCCTAAAATAATAATAACCCAGGCCGTCTGCGTGAAAAGCAGGTATTCTACGACACAGTCGTGCTTCTGCTTGGAATTACATTGAAAATAACTTCCTCTGCTTGGAAATGCAGTGAAAATAACTTCCATGCTTTACAAACACGCGCGTCCTGTATACATACGTCACAATACAACATATAATATTGCAGTAATATTGCGTGGTACAAGCCTGCATTGCCATCGGGCGTCAGAACATGTGAACATCATAATGAAATGGTGGTTCAAAGCCGGCCACCCATTACAAAAGGCCCACAAATTACTGCACGTATTCCCTTAAGACCACGTAGTGGATGCATAGCAAGTTCGAAAATATTTCAGGCTCATAAATGCTCGTGGTTTAAAGCATGGTGCCCGTTACTTCGTATGCAATAAGTGATTGAAATACACACTAGGTACATGACATCGCTATCGTGTTCAACTATTAAAGGGGAAACGTAAGGGTGCCCCAAGTTTTTGTGAATTTTTATGGTGCGCCGCATGCCATCAAAAGGCTTAACGAGCGGAAGGGAAAGGGTTTAAGCATTAAAAACCCAAATTTTTCCACAAGGGTGAAGCAGTGAATGCGATGGCAACAAAATCGAATATTTACGAAGAAGACTAGCAGCTAATCCTGCTTGATCCGATTCAGAGTAACTCAACAATATGCGAATTTAAGGCAATACGGCCCCTACAGGTGGGCTGCCACAGGAGCAAGGAGACGGCTGATCCATAATAGCGAGTTTTAGTATCGCGGGAAACAGCAAACACAAGGATTTAGCGTTAGCGTTAGCGTTGCGTGCTCCACATCGACCATGCGCAGAACGTAAACGTAGCCCGAGCTCTTACGTACGTACGCTATTTCTGGAATATAGCGTTGAACGCTAACGCACGCAAGAGATTACGTACGTAGGGCAAGATGGCGGTGTCCTGTCGAAGCGAGATCCGTCCACTTCGAATCTTTCTAGTCGTCGGCTTGCATTATTAAGCTCATTCACTCCTAAATAATGCTCGTATTTGATTTAGATTTGAGTAATGAGGCTTCGCCAGCCGTTTACTGCCGATAAAATAGCCCTGTTTTCGAGATACGTTGTCGATTAGCGGTGTAGTAGTCCCAACAAAATTTGTTTACGAGGTTCGCTCATGTTTGTGGTAGCCGCGCAGAGATGGCGACGCTATATTCATTCACCTGTTTCCATGATAAGGCAAAGACGGCCACATGTCAATCCAAGACAGGTTACAGGGTCTTGAAGAATACTCCATTGCGGTATATATCGAAAGAAAGTGATGTGTTTCGGGCCGCCAGACACAACACTGAACCAAATGCATCACGGAGACGCAGCAGTGGTGACTTTGGATCCTGAAGCTCGACTTAGTGGTTCACTTGTGGATTCTACAGTGCATTTAAAGTCAGAAATGAAAGCGCGGGCAACTGTCTCGGCAGTGATATCTTGAATCGGAACAGCCTCTGGCCAGCGTGTGAAACGATCGACTATGGTCAGTATATAACGGTACCCCTTAGACACTGGTAGAGGGCCTAAAATGTCTAGATGAACATGGTCGAAACGACGGCCGGGTGGAAGGAAAGGTTGCGGTGGCGTCTTAGTATGACTAGAGACCTTTGTCACCTGGCAGGGCAAGCACATGAGCGTCCAAGCGCGCGTATAACCGTTGATTCGGGGCCAGACAGCGCTGTGTGAGGAGACGCTGAGTAGCCCGAATGCCGGGGTGACATATGTCGTGCAAGTAATGGAAAACGATTCGTCGTAATGAAGCGAGAACGAAAGGGCGGGGAAGGTCACCCGAGACTTCGCACCACAAGGGCTCAGATGATAATGGATGAAGCACCAGGCGTAGTCGGAGAGAAAGGGGGTTCTCCCGAAAAACCGCGATCTCTGTATCATCCTGCTGTGCGGAGGAGAATGAGACCAAGTCGATGGTTGGAAATGGAGAGTCAACCGCAGCTATACGAGAAAGACATCTGCGGTGGTGTTGTCAGCGCCTTTCACGTGGCGTATATAAGTCGTGAATACATAAGCAAGATGGCGGAGTTCACGGGACACGTACTTGGATCAGTTTGTGCGAAAAACATACGCCAGTGGCTTATGATCAGTCAGCACGTAAAACGAGCATCCTTCAAGAAAATGCGAAAGTGCTGTATCGCAGTGTAGATGGCCAGTAACTCCGGGCCGAAGACGCTGTAGCGGGCTCAGCAGGAAGTACCTTCCGAGAGTAAAACGACAAGGGTCTCCACTGGGAGTCAATGCAATGTTGTAAGATGGTTCCGACGGCCACGCTGGCTGCGTCCACCATCAACCGAGTAGGGGGCGTTGCTGCACGGATGAATAAGAAGCACGGAGTTAGGGGATCACTTGCTTAGCAGCAGTAAAGGCGGCCTGGGCCTCTGACGACCAAGGAATGACAGAGGACAGGCCGGCGATTGACCAAAGAGGTCGGTGAGCGGTCGAAGCAGTTCGGCGCAGTGTGGTATGAAGCGCCTGCAAAAATTCGCAAGCCCCAGGAATTGGCGTAACTGGTGCTGTGTTGTAGGCTGAGGATAATCCTGGATTGCTTTAAGGTGGGACCGCGGAGGGCGCATTCCTTTGGATGATACGTGAAGGCCCAAAAACGCGAGTTCAGAAGCGCCGAAAATACACTTCGAGGCGTTCACTGTAGACGTTGGAACAGAGCGCGAAGACGCTGCTCATAATCTTCAGGTGTGCGGCTGGCGATCAGGACATCGTCAATGTACTGATACACAGTAGGGAGGCCCCGTGTGACCTCAGAAATGAACCGCTGGAAGGTTTGAACCAAATTGCGGAGTCCAAAAGGCATCCTCACGTATTCAAGCAACCCTAAGGGCGTCGTGATGGCGGTCTTAGATATGTCGGTGGGCTCGACAGGAATCTGGTGGTACGGCTTAAGAAAGTCCACTTTGCTGAAAATGGTGCAGCCGCCGAGGCACGACGTAAAATCTTGGATGTGAGGGTGATAGCTGTCGTGAAGAGTCTTGGCGTTCAAGGGCTCCACTCACTGGGATCACGCTTTGGCACGAAATGCAGAGGGGAAGCCCAAGCGCTTGACGACGGGCGTATAATGCCGAGCTGCAGTATGTTGTGAAACTCCCGTTTGGCGATAGCTAGGTGGTCCCCAAACAGGCGGCGTGGCCGAGTGGCTGCTGGCGGACCACGGATGACCATGTGGTGTGTCACCGTATGTTTAGGCGGCTGAGCGAGGTTGCAAGGTTTTGTCAACTTCGGGAAACTCGCGAAGATTTTTTTCGAACGGTGAGGAAGGTATCAGTATGCGGATGGCCACAGAAGCCATGTCGGACAGGACACCCGAGATGGAGAGACGAGTCTCAGCCTCTCTGAGGCGGCGCCACCGCACGCTAACGTCCAAATCGAAGTATGAGAGGAAGTCCGAGCCGATGATTAGTTGAACCACGTCTGCGATGACGAAAACTATCAGAAAAATGCGGCGAAGGCCGAAGTCGAGAGTGAGGACCGGGGTCCGTACGTCGCTATAGACGAGGCGTCGACAGCATGAAGTGACTGCCCAGGTGACTTCGAACGATGAGCCTTAGTAAGGGGCACAACGCTAATTTCCGCGCCCCTATCTATAAAGAACCTAGCGCCGGGTAACTGGTCTGTTAGCATGAAAAAGGCGGCTGGGACGAGAAGTGAGATCACACGCCGCCATCAGTGATCGCGGCGGGCTTTTTCCCCGGCCACGAACAGGAAGGTGTACACTTCGTGGATCGGTGTCGGAAACGCCGGTGGTACCAGCAGAGAGGTGGAGGGCTGGGACTCCGAGCATCTGGAGTAGGTGGAAGAGCTCGATGACCGGAACAAGGCGAACGAGTCTCCTGCAGGGGGCTCCCGGAGTGCGGCAATGGAGGCGGCGAGTTCGTTGATGCGGGCCTCAAGGCGCGAAATCGCCGCGTCTGCTGGTGGTAAGACAGCGTTGACGGATGGGGAGGTCGCTTCATGAATCTGATCGGCGAGCTCCGCCAGGCGGTTGACATCGTCGGCCGCCGCTAGGACGAGGCGGATTGGCTGGGAAAGCCGTTGGAGGAAGAGCTCGCGAAGCAACGCTAAGTAGAGACGTCGTGTTCCCCAAGAAGCTGTCACATTCAGCGCAGTAGTTGGGAGGTGCGCCTGTCGCCAAGGTCCCCCTCTGCAAGGAGCTGCTGTAGGCGGACGCGTTCCGACGGCATGAATCGCTCCAGAACTTTGGTCTTAAGGTGCTGATATGGCGTAGTGTCCGAGGAGTGCAGAGGACGTCGGAGAGCTCACTGGCAACATCCGGAGGAAGGATTGAGACTACGTGGTAGTGGCGCGTCCTTTCCGAAGCAATGAGGTACAGGGAGAATTGCGCCTCGACCTGGTGAAACCTAACTTGCGGGTTCTGTTACCAGGAAGATGGGAGACGCAGTTGCACCGCTGAGAGGTCCTGCAGACGTGAGGCTTGTTCAGTTAAGGGTGCGCTCGAATCAGCCATTGTCTTCGTCCTAGGTCACCACCAATGACACAGGAGCGAAGAAAAGAGACGGCTGAACCATAATCTACGCCAGCAAGGAACGCGAGCCGTGGCCTCACCTGCCACAGCCAAGCGCCTTCTTTATTTTCTCCTTTTGCAGTATTTTCTCCTCTCCGGCTTGCGCGCCGTCCGAACAAGGGCGCTACAGGCTGAACACGGATGCAGTCTAGTAGACGCGCCTCCGATCCCGGAGGCAGTGGAAAGCGACGCTAGGGGCACAAATCTTTCGGACGGTAGCGGGGTACGATCGGTGTGATCGACTGAGAAGAAAAAGAAGTGGCTTCTGCATTCAAGTCTTTTTAGGTGTGTGTATCAGGCACCCTGAGAGGCTCTTGATCAGATGCGTGAGTTACGAAGAGGAGTGCCCTAAGCTCTACGTCGCAATCTCATCCATGCCATTTTTAAAATAAAGGCATCTCTTGTACGTAATACATTTCAATAAAAATGCCCTTACTGAATCGAAACAACTAATAACACGTATTTTAAGGTTCGCGATCTAAATGCGCCATGTAGAGCACCGATTATATGTGATATTGGTGGATAAGTGCGTTGGCACCGAGGTAAAAAAAAGCCAATTATGCTGTAACATACGCATGCGTCTACTCACCCAAACTCCCATCAGGCCGTGGGCAGAGTTTTACGGAGTTCAGCTGAATTATATTTTTGGGAGATTTTTGTAGCTTCAGCCTGAGTCAGCCCTAAGCGGCAAATGTATTTCGTCGGTGCGTCTGATTGAGCGCCACATTTTTTTGTCAACCTAGAGCCGTCCCAGAGAGCCATGATAGGCAGTTTCAAGCCAAGCTCCAACACTGCCGAAGTTGACCACAGCAACATTGGCAGTACCGCCCACCAAATACATTCTCGATAGTTCTACATGCTCGCTGTCATGGGCGTGTGCAACGACGTTTGGGGCATGCCCTCTAGGACCAGATGGAGAGAGAAGACAAAAAAGAAAAAGCGCAAGAGAATATAATAGGATGCCTGAAGAAAAGTGTTGCTGATTCTCTCCTGAGCTCTTTGACATATTGTACACAATGGCGAAAGCGCATTCTTGGAAGCGCACCGCCCAAAAACAAACGGCCATACTATATCTCAAGGTACGTTTGAAGGGTAAGCATGAAGTGGTTATGTCATTTGACAGCGTAAGCAGTTCTAGGCTTACTAAAACAGTTGCTGTTTCAGTGCCTATCACTCCTACCACCTTTGTCTGACGTCACTATCCTTATTAAGTCATGCGGATAGCAACGGATAGAGCGAAATCAAGCGCGCATTTACTGAGCGGGAGTCCACGACTTTCATGGAGGGAAAAAAGTAGGAGGGAGCGTTGCGTGAAAATATTGAAGCTAAAATGAATCAGGAGTATGCTGGGAAATCAGGACCACATATTGAGAACGAGCGGAAAAGCGTCGTCCGAGGAGGTTGGCTTGTGGACGCTAGGCGCACACGTTCGTTTTTTTTTTTTTTTTTTTTTGTTTACCAGACCACCAAAAAAGGGTATGGGACATGAGCAACATGGGAAATGAGCACGAATTCGGGCAGCAAGCGGCTTCAGAGGAGGTTGGCTTGAAAAAAGATTGGCGCGCTCCCTTCTTGTTTTCTTTCTTTCCTCCATGGCTACTGTACTATCGGCGTCAAATGAAACCCCAACACCGGCAAGCATTAGAGACGGTATACTGCGCGCCGTTCAGTCACCACAGTTGGGAGGCGCAAAAAAACTCCGGTTTCGCAGCACTGCGCATGTCCACAGTGATGACTGGACGGCGCGCACTGTAGCATCGCTGATGCTGGCCGCTGTTCGGGTTTCATTTGACGCCGATAGTACCACATAACTCTTGTAGTGGTTACAATCTGCTTGATAATTTTGAACCCGTCTTATCACGGGGCAACTGACGGCTGTACAAGGTCATTAGCTAAGAACGCGGCATAGTGCAGTCGCTGAGAGTTCACGCATGTGCCTTGCGAGGAAATGGCAGTGCCTTGCCATGTGGTCTGCAGCTGCGTCTGGCAGTGCATGTCTGATTGTTCCATAGTTCTTGTATGAAAGGCACAAGTGGAAGTGCGGGGCGACTGTACAAGTGCTGTGTAGCAACAGCCACCCAGCCAGGCTGAGGCGAGGGGAAGGAAATTCCAGGGCAAAGACAACCACGTGAACTACTGCTGGTCCCGCGTGCAGTAGCTCTTCTTCTTTCACACCGGATGTTTCAAGAAATGTGTCCAAAATTCAAAAAATCTGGCAAATGCGATCTTTGCTTGCTGCCTTCACAACTACTTTTTCTGTAGCGGCAGGCATCTTAATATGGTGAACGACACCATTTGGGACAGAAAATAAGAAAGTTAAATAATTAACTTCCTAATTATTGGAGTTGGGTGGTTATATCAAATGAGAGCATTGAAGTTCTTCATGCGAAGAACCGACTGCCGCTTTGAGATTTTGACCAAACGGCCTCTAGCTAGTTTTGTGGCGTAATGTATTTCAACAAAATTCAACGGAGAAAACGAAAGCGGAAGACCGATGAGCGCAACAAGCACATGACACCGAATGACGTCACTGTTCGAAACAACAATCAGAACCGAAACTCAGGCGCTCATATGCGCCTGAGTTTCGGTTTGGCCTTTCAAATTGGGTGAAATTCTTTACTTTGCAGTTATTATTATAGGCGGCTTTTTCGAAATCTCAAAACGGCAATGCATTATTCGCATGAAGGATTTGAATTCTTCCATTTGACATAACCGCCCAACTCGCCTAACTAAAAATGTAATTAATATAACTTTCTTAATTTCTGTCCAAAATGAAGTCTTTAGCCATCTTAAGATGTCTGCGGCTACAGAAGGAGTAAGTGTGAATGCGTTGATCAAATATCGCATTTCCCTGATTTTTTAGGATTTTCGACACATTTCAAGAAACACACTATATGTAGATGCGTTACAGTTGGAAAGCACGAATACTGAACCTAATTGTAAGTATGGGAAGTAGTGTAAAGAACAAAAAATTCTGGCAGGTCTCACGCTTCGTAGGAATCGATTTCTGGGAAGCAGTGAGCGAGCAAACGCACATGCCCCGGTGTAAGTCAAGTCTGAACACGTAAATTGGCGTACTTGGGTAATTATAGTTCTACTGAGCATATAGTAGGCGGGTACAGGGACGTCGACGACTCTGGCGTCTACAGAGCCACTGACTGGACGACGTAATGCTGGCACTCACTTCACAGTACAGATGTCGCTTTTATCGAAACGAAGTGCAAACAGCGTTCGTTGGCGTCGGCCACAACCAAGCTTGAATATTGCCTGTTGATTCACATCAATAGATATGTAAGCATCTGTGTGTTACGTTAAAATTGAAAACAATAAAGAGGCAGCAAACTTGTTCTCGTATATTTCAAGCAGAGCGTTTTATAAAGTATTTCTTGTCTGATATCTCTGTCTTGGGTTCAAATAGGCTCTGAGTCAGCCGTGGTGTATATCTGCATATTTTTAGACGAGGCGCTGCTATGACATACCACGGCATGCCCGCATACCACGCAACGTGGTGTAAGGGTATGAGCTATATTATAGCACGACATGGATCTCATGCTATGCGAATCAGGACCAGTCGGTCATGTTCACACACAAATCCGTAGGTGCGTGTGCAGGCCCGTAGCAAGGACTTTTTTTTCGGGGGGGGGGGGCACTTGTTGAGGGCTTTGAAGAACACCTATTTTCGTTATTTTTTTTGTGGTAAAACACCCCACTCCCCACCGAATTTCTGGAGGGGGGGGGACCGGGCCCCTAGCCCCCCCCCTTCCCCGCTGCTACGGGCCCGTGCCTCTGCCACTTTCGGTGCACGCCAAGTAAAGGAGACGGCTACGATAGCGTGGCGACGCAGGCAGCTCACCATTACATCAATGCCATTGGCGAGGAACAACCAATAGAATATCGAAATACAAACTAACCTCAGGAGCCTTGTCCTAAAGTGGTATTCCTTGCATGTAGGTTGGCATTCATGTAATGTTGAAGAATGTTTCATGCACAGCGTATCGGTTACTGTGCAACATATTTTGAGCTCTGTCGTTGGAACAGTCCTGCGCCCGACTTAACCGTCTCTTATACTGGTGACAATAAGGCACTTTCGATAGCGATCAGGACTGATCCGGAACGAACTTCTTGATCGCGATCACCAAGTTTTTCTCTGCTGCACAGTACGGCCTAATCCGAAAGCTGACCTTATATCAGCACCTGATTCTGATTGAGCCGAATCCAAATCGGACCTGATTTTCCTAAACTTTCCCGTGTGACACCGGTATTAGACATTTTTAAAACTTCCACAGTGACCGCCATAGTTCAAAGATTATGACATGTGAGATCGACAAAAGATGTAACGAGGATGACTGGCATATTAAATGCGTAAGCATTTATATGCCGACCCAACAAGAAAACTGTGCCTCCATGTCTCTTTCCCACTGTCGCGTAAGCTTGTCATCTTGGCCATAAAAAGAATGCATAAATAAAGCAAGACAAATTTTCTAGGTGGGGCTGGGTTTAAACACCGGTTTCCCAACCGTCGTAGTCGAGTGCCTTAAGAATGGGTACACAGTCACATTAAAGGCGACAGCCTGTAATGGCTCAGACTCGCGTCTGTCCGTCCGGCCGTCTGTCCGTGCCCTAGAACGGTTCCAGCTGTGGCCTCTCCTCCTCACCCTCTCTCAGCAGCCACGTGATGGCACAGCTATAGCACAGCGGCGCATAGCAGCAGTTGCGCCGCCATAGCTGTCGCCTGTCTCCCATACGCTCTCTCAGCAATCACGTGATGACGCGCGGTGGGGCGGCAACGCTGTGTCAAAGGCTCGATATAGTCCGATGCAGCGTTCGCGCGAACCAGTGGCGGCCGAAGTTGGCGACGCCAGGTTCGTCACGTTACGTTGACGTGAAAACTGAGCACTCTACACTCCCACGCGTGCACCGCGCTACTTTACCTTGACGCATGCGCGTTAGAGCACGCTGGGCGTCCCTTCGTCACGACGAGACGCAGACCCGGTACAGTCTGGCTAGTCTGGCTAACGTCGCCGGCGCGAAATGCAGCATATCGGATCTCACGCCGGCTGCCGCCGTAGAGCGCCAACGAACGCCGGTCGCGTCTAACGTTCAACTATAGAGCGTGTTCGGTTAGAATTTACAGTGTGTCCCTCATTTTTTTGTTTTCCCTAATTGCTGGCTACACATCCGCGCTTACAAAATGTAAGAGCTTGAGAACTAGATGAATGCGCTGCCCCTGCGGTGAAAAAGAAAGGAGAACGAGCATTGTACACATTAGTAGTAGTGAAAATATTGATTATCAAGTTTCTGGGCAAGTAGGTGGCGTCCTCTGTCGAGGGCGCCACTGGCCTTTGCGGCTCGCTGGGCTTGATCGAATACGGCAAGCTGGCTTCCCGATTCTTGCTAGCTAACCAGTTACCTCAATTCCTTGTGCGATAGGTAGCCCTCGAAACGGGAGAAATATCCACGCATCTCAACGAAATGAATCATAACGAGTGGGCCAAGCCCCTGGTGATTGTTTGGTGTTCATATAATGTAAATTGAGCCACGAAGAACATAATAAATGTAAATTTATTTCGCCTTCAAGTCATCTTAGGCAAATCAAGGAGGATTTAGAAAATTGCTGGAGTGGCAGATATGCCTCGAAAGTGAATCGAAGAATCCGCCTTCTTACCGGTGGCAAGATACCATTTTAATATGGGTAATTTGTTGGAACACATAGGCTCGGCATGTGCTTTTTTTTTACAGGTTTCCTTGAGAAGCCTAAACGTGTAGGCGCATTTTAGTAGAGACCAACTCAACAATGCTGTTCTCGATAGGTTATTTTCGCCGGGAAGGGTGATATCTTACCTTATAATTAGCCTATGTCTACGTTGGAGTCTGTAAAAGCTTTTTAGGGGCTCTCTCGCGTATTTTGAAGGCAGCGTGCATTGTGCTGTGCCAAGCCGTGCGCACGGACGCCAAACAGATAGACAAGCTTCACCCCTGAGGTGCTTCGCCCCTAATGGGAAAACTCCACCTCTGCAAAAATTTCATGTCAAGCGCACGTTTCTTTGGTCACAGCACGCGATGCTTGGGCCATGAAGATGTGGATGGGTGCCAGAAAGATTAAAGACGTCATGGTGATCCGGCCAGAAAACAACGCTCGCGCCGTATTTGAGCCTGACCGGACTCGATTGGCGCGCGGGCGTTTCTTCTTGCGTCATTCGCAATGCTGCCGTTTGCACCTCCCACCTCACGACCGGCGTGTCCGTTGACTCTGCAGCTGGTAAAGTCTCTAAAAATAGCTAAAGTAGCGCATTCGTGTCAGTGTACAGGCAGCTTGTGCGCTTTGTAGATGATGTTAGTTGATGGAAATGAGGTCGAGCCGCGAAGCTTGTGGTACGTGGCTGGTCTTGCCGGAGAGAGAGGCTCGTGGAAATAGGCTGCTAGAATACGTAAGGGTGCTTCAGTTCTAAGCGGCTTAGTAGGAAACATCTTCAAAACAAAGAATGTGAAAATAACGAAAAATAATACTATTGAACGATCACAGAGCAAGTGGTGCATTTTCCTGCTGTCCGGTAATATAAAAATGTAGAATGTGTAATGAATGAATAGCGAATGGTTTTGCTGCTCACGACCGCGCCACTGCAAACTCGCGGCGCCAAAAATCACTAGTTTTTCGAAGTTGATGCAGTAGCTTTTTAGAAGATCGTGAAAGCACCACCTTGCATGTACCCTTCTGGGTTTACTTCATGGGCGCGCTGTGTGCGCTTGACCACGCTTGAGTCTGTTTGTATACGGAGCTTGGGCGTGCTTCGGTGTGCCCCTACTGTTCCAGTGGTAGAAAAATAAATACAACAGCAGAGAGAAGCTGTTTTCCCTACCACGGGAAACCCTAGAGTCGCTGCTGCAGCTGCTGGAAGAGGAGGCAGTGGCTGAAGGGACGTACTTGGCACATGACACGGCGTGACAAGAAATTCATTGGAGTCCTCAGGAACTGATATTTAAGGGAGCCGGAGGCCTGCACTTGGCGCAGTTTTATATTTTTCGGGGACTATAGCTGCTGCGTTCGCCACTGCCGCCCACGCAAAGTAAACGTAAGCGCACGTTCGCACTCCTTCTCAGCAGTGCTTGCACGCATGACAATAAACTGCTTCACCGCAATTCCTACACACAACCATCTTGAAGTGATCATCAGACCTCCAAATGAGGGTCAGTCCGCAAAGAAATTTTCGCATGACGCGCAGCATTTCCACGGCAAGAAATGGAACACTGGTCTGAAATTCGCGTCATATATTTGAAACAGGCATGCACATTAGGAGGAAAATATTATATTTAATATGAAAAGAAAGACAGCATGTAGCATAGCAGGTTATCCCCATCACGTCGTTTATGCAATTTTGAAACTTGTTAAGAGCCAAATTTTGTCCTGTATTGTTTTCCAGTCACCTAGCGACCACTTCCGCATAACTGGGGAACTGATGGAAGGAAACGTCTTGAGTCATCATTCACTGTGGGTTGCAGTGCGAAACGCAAAACTGCCCCACAATATTGATGGTCTCTCCTTAACGACCGAGTTAATGCTTGGAACTGGATAACACGCCCCTTATGATGCAAAAGAAACCGGCAAAACGCGCACAGGCACGCGATTCACGCACCACAACGTATCTGACTAGCCGCATCCGTACAGTGCGAATAGCGCACTACCCAAGCAACGCACGACGCAGAAGAAATGTCACAACGGCAGTAGATACCCCGCACAGTGAGCCGTGGTGTTACCCGCGGAGAAACACTGCCACTGCTTTCGAAGCGATGGTGAAGGTTCTGAGAAGGAACGGCCGCTCGCCTCTCCAGTCCGGCCATGGTCAAAGTAAGAAAAGTATGTTCTCACAGAGGTGGATATGGCATAATAGGACTTTTTGAGGGCCTAGTTGGTGAATCCCTACGATAAATACTTAGAGCAAGAAAACAATGCAGCACACAAGAAATACACACAAGGTACAAGAGCATCCCTTGTGTGTGTTTCTTGTGTGCTACATTTTTTTCTTGCGCTAAGTAATTCTCGTGGGTATGGCAACAGGCTATTCATGTGACGTAGTATTGTCTAGCATCGTAACTGAGATAGTCAGTGAGGCACTCCGGGTGATGCTTTGTCGTGCAGACGCCCCATAAAGCATAATCAGTGCCATAGAAACATCGTGCTCTCTCGTGTAGGAGTTCCATAGGAGATAACGAGTGACAGAGGAACATCGTTCTCGTCACGCCTGATGAAGGAATTTAGCGCACTTCTTTCTTTTCTTTAGCTGTTGCCAACTATTCCACGCTATTGAATGGCTAACGACCTTGCATTTAAGTTTACGAGCACACTGTAGCAAGTGATCGACAAGTGTCAGTAGAGTCCGAAAAAAGCGGGATGAGTGTTTGGCGTCATTGTTTTTTCCCTACAGCGACTTGCCCCAGTAGAGCTTAAGCTTCATCCCGTTCGACTTTTTGTGCGGGGGAGACTTTAAAGGACCCCTATTGATATTGAAAAAAATAATCAGAGCAGGCTATTATCTTGATGAGGGAAAAGCCTCTGGCGGTAACGGAAAAGCCTATACAGATCGGATATATCTACCTGTCTGAAGATAATGACTCAGAACATGAACTACGTACTCCACCGCCTTTAAGATTTATTTAGTGTACATGTTTTACAAGCGCAGTGAACCTTCGTTTCCTCTGCTTTTCATATATATCATTTCTTTCGAGAACCAGCTCCGACTTCAAACTCGAAAGATGCGTGAGCTGTAACACGAAATGGTTACTTGCTCATAAGC
The DNA here is from genome assembly GCA_030522465.1 of Rhipicephalus appendiculatus. NCBI lineage: Eukaryota > Metazoa > Arthropoda > Arachnida > Ixodida > Ixodidae > Rhipicephalus > Rhipicephalus appendiculatus. Next base: position 28,775 of record JALIZH010004180.1, on the reverse strand, counting down.
ATACGGCGAGGAATTGCGTGGGCATGCGCGAGACCGCAGTCATGAGCTAAACGTGGCTGAAACGGACCAGTCAAGTGAGTGTATTCGACACGCCGGCCACGCAGAAGGTTAACAGAAATTTGTGAGTGAAATTCACCTGAGGTCTATCTATCGTAAATTGCTGCAAACATAGCGTGCCGAACGCCCGGTGCCGCTGGCGTTAGACCAAGCCGGTCGAGGCCAGGCGGCGGATGTTCGAGTTAACTGTGCCGACGACTGCACGTTGTGTGACACCTTAATTTGTTTTGTTATTGTTTATACTTCGCCACCGCAGGTGCTCAACACAAGCGAAAATTACTGGGTTTACTTCCAAACCTATAGCAATATTTATCCGATGTCCCTTGATGAGCGAAACATCACGATTGTGGCCACATGCATAAGACATCGCAAGTTGCAATTGACAGATAATGAATACAACTTTACCGTCGATGAGTTATTGAACGGCATAGAGTAAGTTAAATTACTTTCTAAAATGGTCTCTCTCCCTCTCTCTCTCTCTCTCTCTCTCTATATATATATATATATATATATATATATATAAAGGAAAGAAGTGTGAACTTAAGGGCTCGTTTGCTTTGTTAAACACATTATTAATGAGAACTAACAGACAATGATGCCAAGGAAAGTATAGGGGACGTTACTAGAAGTAATTGTAATGTAAATGTGAAGAAAGGAAGGTGGACGAAAAGATAACTTGCCACCGGCAGGATCCGAATCTGCGACCTTCGAATAACGCGTCCGATGCTCTACCACTGAGCTACGGTGGCGGTCGTCCCTCCGTCCACTTTATAGGGTATATATGTCTACTTAAACGTGGGAGCGTCAGTCAGCGCCGCCTGGTGCCATTACGGCGAGTGTGGAACACTCTTTTTTGCCTGTAGGCGTCACGTAGTACGTGATCTTATTACGAGCTGGCAGCTGACCAATAATCCCTATATATGGAATGACCCATATATATATATGGGTCATTCCATATCAAGTGTACCAGGTCAATTTTCGACAATCTCCGATCCTGCTGAAAAAAATTGTCCAGGTATATGTGAGTGTGATAAGTAGTTATTGAGGCGTTATTTTTCGCAAAAAAAATTTTGTGTTACCTAGAGGGCGCTTCGAACTTTGGGCACCCACGTGAAACTGTGTCGCGCTATATAATTTGTATAACATTACTGTACTGAGGAATTACTACGAAACAATTTTTTTCCATAATCTTAAGGCGCTGATCTTTCCTGACAATGATAGTTTATTCATTTTATTCTTAAGTTCATTTATTTTTGGTTTTGGCGAAAAATTGCAATATGCTGCATGTTTAGCGTATTTTATAAAAAGCAAAAATTTGTTTGCGAGTAATATATTTACATTATGTGTTTTATGGGTTCCTATAATAAATGATGAAAATACTTCGGGAGCGTATTAAGCAAAAACATTGCCACAATATTGTGACAAAGTTGGAAAATATGGCATTTTGACTCATATTGAGGCTTCATTTTTTCAATGTAGCGATCCAAGTAAAAATATGGCTTACATATTGTTGCATAGTATGATTTGTTGGCAAGACAGACAGAAATTTTGAAAAGATTAGTTTTTGTTTTAAGGGAGAAAAAAATTTTCCAGCTGAACAACCATAGGGTAGTAGAAAGTTTGCCTTTGCCTCGCCTTCACTGCATAGCAGGTCAACGCAAGATTCTAGCGGGGGCTTTTCGACGGCGAATAATGCAAGTCATACACCAGCTTGTCAGTTGTATTGGTAATACTGATGTACAGAACGTCAAAAAGGGCAGTAGTGCTAATTTTATGGAACGGTATCTTCCCCCTTGGACCATCATAGGGCAGGTTATACTCAACCGCTTTATAGTCCCAAGGGGCAGAATTATAATGCAGTCGATGGCCTGCAATACAGTATTGGGGCGTCGTGATTGGCTTCTGATAATTAATGCACGTGGTCTTAATAATAATTAATGACATAATTAAGGTATCGTTTTCTTAAGATGTTCTATATGATGTATCAGGTATAGGCCAATGCGTGATCGCTTATCACTGGTTAGCATGATGAAATGATGTATCCTAGGTGTACGCGGTGGAGATGATTCGAAATTTCCTAATATATACACACAGTGTGTGTCACGTCTTTGATTATGTACTGGGCAAGATTCCCGAAAGATTCACGGTTTTTACCGATGAACCTCCGGAACTTCACCCACACATCATCATTCACTCCGTGGATATGCGTGGATTTTTTTTAAAGGTGAAAGCCCTACATACCTCATCAAACGAAATATTTGGCTCTCGGCGGTGACCGTCCAGCGGCGCCGGGGAGGATCGATATAAAAAATCACCATCAAGTGATGACGTCCCCATGTGACGTAATCATGAGTCACAGATTGTAAAAATTTGTTACTTCATCATGACGTCACAAATTCTGGTGTGAAGTTCTGTGGTGTGACGTCACATGATGCCGTTGTAGCGCCCTCCTTTCGGCGGCGAACAAAACCCGAGGTCACGCAACCTCCAGAGAAGAAAATGAAAGCGCCGCGCGAATACTCGGCTCGTGTTCCCTGCTCCCGTACATATCGACTGAGAAGTAAAAAAATGCCCCCCACCTCCCCGAAGGGAATCGTGAGGAAATGCGAATGCATTTCTTGCGCTGACACCGACTTCTGCCATCGCCTTGAGAGGCGCCCAGCCAGCGAACGGTCGAGAGTGAGGCGCGAGCGGACGGGAGAGTGGGGCGCAGGGAGGAGAGAGAGCGAACGGCGAGAGAAGGAGCGGCGAAGCGCTGCACCTACCCTCTCCTACACTCTCTCGCACCACATGCTCCGGTTGCTAGGGGCGAGGATAAGCGTGCGCGCCCGCAGCTGTTGCTATGGGAGAGGGAGTGAGAGCGGAGAGATAACACCTGCCGGCGCGCGGACACCTCCTCAACCTATCCTCCTCCTCCTCGTCCGCGGACAACGCCGGACAACGCCGCCTGACATAGCCCGACTAAGAAATGCATTCGCATTTAAAAGAAGTTTCGCCTTCGAGTCGTCTTAGGTCAGTGCACAAGGGACCCTGTGAGTTCTTTTCTGCGAGACGTGAAACGTCCAATTAAATCTCAATATTGTGAAAACGTGACAGCAATGGGAGATGCTCTTTAAAAAGCGCTGGCGCGCATTCATAATAAACTTTACTCAGCGGTCCTCTAGCAAATGTTCAATTCCAATCATTGTCTCGTATAAGTTTGTAGTAGTAACCGAATGTTACAGAGCACATCAGATCAGATCAAATAACTTTATTAGGTGCCCTGCGAATTGGTGGGATGGGTCTGGATCCCGCCTAGGCTTCGGCCAAGGGTTGCTGGCCGTTGGCGGCTTCCTGGGCTCGCTGGACGGCCCAGAGTTGTTGCTCCAGATCCGAGCTGAGCAACGCAGACTCCCAGCGCGCGCGGAGGCTGTCGCTGTTTAAGGCTGCATCATGGTGTACATGATAGATTTATTTTATCTTGTATCACGACTTGAAATAAATCACTGTTCTAGCCAAATTTCTTATTTCATTGTATTTTAAGTTTGTACTATAGTATTTCCGCTGAACATACATATATAAATAATTTTTCAACCTATATTCCACACAAGTTCAAAATAAATAATCCGATAATGTTTATTTAAAAAAAAAGGGCTTTACCAGCTAATGTTTTGATATTTGCAGCGGATGCTGAAGGAAATATAGGAATTGTCAGCTTGACCATCGTTTCCTGTAGGGTTTTAAACTAGCTTTCAATGTTACACTAAAAGTCAGTTCGACTACGAATGTTCGTTCGCAAAATGTTGCCCGAATGCGGTATACCTGTCTATATAAATTTACTGAGATTAACATATAAATAAATGGCATATAAATCAAATATTATGAGCGAAATAAGTTATAGTAATAATAACTATAAACTTTATATAACAAACTAATCGCTAAACTAAACTTGTTTGTAGCATGTAAATTTCACTTCTTATTATCTAACTTTCAGAGTATCGGAAAATTGCACAGGAAAATTTGTAAACGGCTCAGCTGGCATAAATAAAACGCCCAAATCTATGACTGTTTACGCTGAATCAGGTGCTGGTTTTTTATATTTATCGTATTTAAGGACAATTGAATTCACCTAGGAAATCGCATTCTCATAGAATGGCGCAATAGCGTCGAAAGCTTTAAGTATTTCGAGAGTTTTCACGAAGAAGTGTACTTAGTACGAAATAGGAAATATTAGACGCTATTTATTCAGGAGGCGTGTTTATCTGTGCGAGTAGTTTCTGGCAACGATGTGTATCTAATGTAAACTTTTGATTATTTTTCACAGCACGAAGACCAGAATACATGGCGACACTTGCCTATTCGGAGCCTGATTCTCACAACTGCAACGTGTATTCTATATCTTACTTGGTGGACGATTTAGCGGATGGTAACACGACGCCCAACGTATTAATTTGATCATGCTACTGCGCATTAGCAAAGAGTTAGCTGTTTGGTGCATACGTTGCACCAAACCCCATAAATGCACTAATGGTTGTTGGCAGCGCTATACTTAAGCTTGTACTTTCTGTTTGGCATGTGAGTACTCTCGCATTCGACACACACACAGGCACGCGCGTATGACCTTTCTCGTTGGTACATTATTCTCGTCGTCGTTATACGTTTGTGAATTAATCGTCAATGTCACCGTTGAGATGAACATCATCATGCTTGTGCTATATATATTATCTGGGAAGCTCTCAGGCCAAATAAACGTCTTCTCAACTAAGGCGTTATACGGGGGGAGGTGAGCTTTTGATCCTCGAACCTCTGCTCGGACGTTCTACTCGCAAGAGCTTCTGTGCAATCTGTCACTTGCGCCCACTGCCTCAGAGTATATATAAGAACGAACAGGCCGGCGCTGCTAGCCACCCTTTTCCTTAGGTTAAGTACCTATGAGAATGACGCACCTCTCATCACTGCTCCTCGTGGAAGGACTCGCTCAAGGACTCGTTGGACCATTTCTTGGGTCAAGTATTTCTAATCGGTGGGACCATACCTTCAAGCACGGTCGTGTTTTCTTTTGACACACGGATGTGCTCAAGAAATCGTTCTCTAACCACGAGATTGGCCTCCCAGATTTAGAAGGTCAGTGACGCAACGCTGCGAATGATATTCGCCGAAGTGCCAGACTAGCCTTGCAGTGTAAGTAAGCCTGCTGTGACGACCTGTAGTTGGGCCGAACGGAAAAGACCATGATGACTTACCGGAAACCACGTCACGTGCAATGAGCTCTACAACTCAGCACGCGCAACGAGCATGATGATGCCTGTTGGCCCCGTGCTCGATAGATCACAGCTGAAATTGCTGAAAGTGAAATACAGAGAGCAACGAATGTAAAAAGAACAGCTAAGATTAGAATCGCCAGCAGACACACTTCTCCATGCAAGAGTAATAATAATAATAATAGTTGGGGCTTAACGTTAGAAAACTACGACATGATTATGAGACACGCCGTAGTGGAGGACGCCAAAAAAAATCCGACCACGTGGGGTCGTTTAAAGTGCACGTCAATGTAAGTAGAAGGTCCTCTAGCATTTTCGCCTCCATCGAAAATGCGGCCGCCGTGGCCGGGATTCTGCATGTAACAGTAAATGACACCGAAAAGGAAGACAATAGTTTCCAAGTGAACTGAAGGAAGCTGATTGTGGTGTCTCGAGGAAGGTGAAATGAACTGCATTCCTACTTGCATGATTACTTCATTATTGCTGGATGCCATAATAGGCCAGAGGAACACTGGCCGACTGTGTTAAGCATAATTTGGAGTCGCGAAGCACTAGTTTGTATAATAGGATGATGGTCACAACTGCGTTTACCTATGTAATGCTTCAACTCACTTCGCTCGAACGCTTCTTACTCAAATCAGGAAATTTCCAAGAAAGCTTTCGGAGAGAAAAGCCAGGTGATGGCGCGACTGACACGCATTTGCCGGGCGTCTTAACGACTACATTTTAAGATATCTGGAACTCTCTAATACTGCGCAGCTGTACCGTGTGCTTAGAGATTATGATTAGGGGAGCAATTCCTCATCAGCTGTCACCCGTACCTATCAATATGTCAGCAGAAAAGGAGAGCTCAGTCGCTCGATGACATGCTGCAGTCAGCAGATTGATTCCTGGAAAAGCAAGGAGACACGTATACGGGTGCCAACGCAATAACTCGAAACACCTGACCGGCGGCCGATCTTCATGGGAACGCACCGGTGAAAACGTAATGCCACCGTCTGCGCATGCGCGGTATCACTAGCTAGCTCACATGGCTGCCCAGTGCATATAAATAGGTGTTTTACCTGCTCCAAAATATTAGAGTTGGGTTCCTTTTAAAGTTTCATAGAGGGGCAGTGCGAATGTGGTCTGTCAAACTTTGTGTGCACTCTTGAGCATGCAGTGGATCATGCACGTGCGTACATGCGTGTCATTGGGCATCAGCGCCTTTCAAAGAGAAATGCCTAGAAGGCTCTTCAGTGGCTGAATGTGACCATACGGCCCCCCGTCGTCAACAACAATCGCGGCAGTGAGATTCACAAAGCGGCGTACTGCACCCCTACCGTTCTATAAAGCATGTAAAAGTGAAATAAGCACCAAGCAACTATCAGTAAATCAACAGTACCCAGGAATTATGATAAATAATGAGACCAAAGTACGGACATCACGTGCCACCTTCATTAAAGCGTGCTAGATTGGATTACTAAGTCCGCAGTGGAGGAGCCATCCTGCGACGACAGCAATGTGCAGACAATTGCTGAAGAGGTTCCACCACCATTTCACAGCAAAAGCTGTTATGAGATCACAAGGGCCGTTTTTGCGCCCTAGTTGTCCGCCGCCACCACCCGTGCCCGTAACCACTATCGCGAGAAATAAGAAAAAAAACTAAAAAATAAAAAAAATACCTATCACAGAATGGGAATCGAAACCGGGCCCTCTGCGTGGTAGCCCAGCACTCTACCACTGAGCTACGCCGGTGCTTAAGACTGCGTTGCAAACTGACCCTGTGCAGGCTTCATGTCGGGTAAGTTATCACACTAACATGTGTTGTAGAGCGTTTTGGAACTGTAAACACCAGGCGTCACACAATTGGAATTGCGTAACGACAGGGTCGTTCAATGCTCCAACCCATTGCAAAATCCTCAGGCATAATTCTTCATCGTCGTCAGCCACAACATCAACAAAGTGCACATAATGTGCTACAAGTGTGTAGCGGGTACCGCGCTTTTACGAAGAATGACGAATAATGGGACAGTGGACGCTTCCCCGCTACACAAAAATTATGATGATTTATGGCGTAGTGGGTACCATGCACGTGTGCTTGTAGTAGTTGCCCCAAGATTGTTTAAAAAAAGGCTTTACAGAACCTCAAAATGACGCCCAGGAAAACTAATGCTCAAGTTCCTGCCAAGCGCCGCCTAAAGGGCACTATCAAAAAGCCAATAAAAGAAAATTCCCCATCTCCCGCTAAAGGGAACCATGTGTGGATGCGAAGCAGCGGGGAGATAATTAGCTTGAGAGGGTGGAACGTCGCCGCTCTCATTTCACGGCTGCGGTCCGGGCGCTCATCGCGGCGCTGCACAGGAGAGAGAATGAGGCGCGCGCGCTCCGTCATTTTCATACCGCTGAACTACCGTGGCGCCCCCCAGCGGAGTATGTACTGTCACAACACCTGTCGTACGTACCGCTCCGTAGAGGATTCCTAGAGAAGAGGACGGGGGGGGGACCGTAGGAGAGGAGAGAGAAGGGGAGGGGACGCCGGAGCCGCTCCGTAGAGTAGAGGATTCCTAGAGGAGAGCGGGGGGAGATGACGCGCATGCGCTGTGGGGACGTGGGACCGCTCCGTAGAGTAGATGATTCCTAGAGTAGAGAAAGGGAGTGAGCGTACGAGATGATAGGGAAGGGGACGCGCATGCGCTGTGGGGGGGTGTGGAACGCGGGGGCCGCTTCGTAGAGTAGAGGATTCCCAGAGGAGAGAAAGGGGGTGGGGACGCGCAAGTGCTGTGGTGGTGTGGGACGCGGGAAGGAGGGACGGACTAAGCCCCCCTCCAAACACATGCAAGCAAGATCAAGGAATGGGGTGAACCTGGGTGACAGACACCACCTGCCTTGCCATTGCTAAGCAGCCTCTCTGTGCTCTCGGCCATGACTCTGATGACTGTAGTAGTGGTTGACGGCCTTCATATTACTACAGTGTTCTGGTTCGCATAATGGGTGATTCCCTACTTCATGAAAGTGGCCGGACGCGGGACGCGGGACGCGGGACACGGGACGTGGGACGGGGGACGGGGGACGCGGGAGGGAGGGACAAAGCCCTGAGCATAAGATGCTTCGCATCTAAAAAAATCACAGCATATCCACGAAGTGAATGATGGTGAGTGGGCGAAGCTCGGAGGGATCATTCGGGTAATCGTGAATCCCCCCGTACATTGCCCACTCGATCATGCAAAGATGTGACAACACGTGTCACGTGTTTGCATGATCCTGGGTGTTCGATCGTGAACTGGGAACGAGCGTCCCCGACTTGTGTTACGGGCGCTCCCAGCCTCAGCGACAACGCCAGTTCGCGTTCCACGACAGAGGAAGACGATGCCACCTACTCAGACGCCGAAATCCACACCAGTGCTCGACGGAACGCCTCGCCTCCGCATGCATCGCCACAGAACGCTGCTGTGAGTTGTGAAAGCCACGCGTCCTTGGCTATGGGTTGTGCCGCCGTGAGTACCGGAGCCGCCGTATGCTCCGCAGATACCGGCTGCCATGGTTTTGCATGCGACTCACACGAGAGCACTGTGGAGCTGATAACCTGCTCTCTGGTGAAGTTCACCTCACCGTTGATCACGATGGAGTCCACCTCCAGTGCTCGACTCCGAGTACCGCGTTGGCGCGACGATCCCAAATAAAACAGTGCCATCTATCCTCTTTAATCGTCAACTATACGAAAACTACTAACGCCATCTGGTGATATTAATTCCGAGGACACACAACGCCTCTAGTGAGCAATTCTTAACACTAACTAGAAGTGGCAACATACATACTACATACAAACGGAGGAGGGAACGACCCACATCCTAAGGAGCTTCGCCCCTAAAAGAACAAGGCGAAACGCTTGCGTGCGCCTACGCTGCTTTTGGCAACATTGGAACATTGGCAACTAAAAGGTTAAGAAGGGTTAAGAATTACCACTTAGTTAAGGTAAGTCCTCATGGATTACACTGCATAGCGCGTGAGCATGCTCTAGCCTACAGACCCAGACCACCCCGGATATCTTGTCGCAGTGCTAAAAGGGACTAGCGGCATGTCTGTTACTTAAGGCAACGCCTATGTATATACACTACGCAGCGAGAGTTGTTTGATAGGGATGTCACGCATGAGCGACCATGGCTGTATTTTTCCCCGGGTGTGCTCCTCTGACGCGCGTCCACCTGTACGGCGCTCGTAATTATTTTGTGGGCACCTGTACGTCTCCAATATGATGACACAAGTGGTCAAGGACGCGAAATAGTCAGCATCTAGCGAAAAAAGAAATCTCGGGAGCGTGTTCTATTGCGTCATCTCTGCCACCGATTGCTTCATCGCGGTGGGACTTCACGCACCAATTTTCCGAACCCAGTGTTAGCAATGCCTTACATGGGAGCGACCAGGGCACAAAGGCACGCTTTCCGGGCACGCTTTCCACTGCGCCACGGTCACAGTCTCCGCAGCAATTACAAACGCGGCTTTTATATCTACCGCTGTCCTCTCACATTGCTCTTGCTAAAGTAAAGTAATGCATAACTGTCAAATCCATGATTAGTTTCTTCAGAGCGTCGTTTCGACGCGTCCGTCCCATTCGGCGCGTTTCGAATAGGAAAAGTGCAATTTTGTCGCCGTATTAACACACTGCCAGGTGGCGACCTTATCCCCAGCGTCAACGTCGCTCAGAGCATCTATACATATCAAAGGTAGCTCTGCGACGCGCGAGTGCTTAGCCTGGCCGTAACTCCGCGTTCCCAACTTACACTCGCCCTGCGAAAAATCGCAGCCAGCCAACAGGAAAGACACGACGCACGTTGCGTTTCCCTCTGGTCCGGCAGTGGTGTTCAATCCCTTTAATAAACGTTTCCTCATCATCAACTCTCATGCCGCGAGTAAGCGACCTTAGCTCAAATTCAGCGTCGAATCAGTCACGCTCATCTGGTGGTCACACCGCTTTCTCTGATTCCGCTCTCACCGCTCACCTACCGCGAGCATATTTGACCAGAATGGTTTGCTTAATCATTGCTCATAGACGTTACTCGTCGGTATACAGATGTACCACCAAGCGTCAACGTGGATGCATACGCGATAAACGGTGCTATAACTGTCAAACACGTATGTACAATTGTGTAAGCTCTTTTATATCAATGTATACTAAACATTCAACTACTTCAGGAAGGACACGTGATAATGGTTCCTATGGCAGTGAGATCAACCATGTTTTTTAACAGTTATATATGGCGAGTGAGCCTAAATATTTATTTGGTCATTGTTATGCAAACATTTATATTACAGCCTTTTTGGTATTTGTTGAAAGTGCACAATTCTGCATATTCGCATTGTTTTGTAATCTAACTGTAATAGAGAATTGCGCTTATGAGACCTGCGCTTGTCTCAAGTGAGCTATGCAAGTGAAGTGACGCATAATCGGCGGTTAACTAATAGGATACGCTCAAGCGAACTGATATGTGTGGAACTTCTGTATGCTGACTTTTGTGCTCATGGAATGGTTCAAGCGAAATGTGTTGTCACAAACGAGCGCCAACACAAAACATGCGCAAACGCATGTTTTCTGTTGCCATGTTTTGTGTTGTGCGCCACATATAAGAACCCATTGACATGCACACAAATAAAAGTTATTTCCATCGTGAAATCTATACACTTCTATCAAGTAACGTCACAGCTTGTTATGTCATTGTGAGATAATTGATACACTACGTTGAGAGTGGTCGCAAGAAACTATTACTACTGTTCTCGGAATAGTCCAGCTGCACTGTGTTGGGTCAATGCATTCTGTTTTAGAGAACTTTCAAAATTAAATATTTGTGTGCGAAATGATTACTACCGAAGAGGCGTTGAATGAACCTGGCTGTTCCATCGTTAGGCAACAGTGGTCTACGTGCGCTGGCGGCACGCAGTCAAGTGGAAGACAAGTATCCTTGAGTGAATCATGCTTGCGAACACTGTGAAACTACCACGGCCACATCCTTTAAGCTGCATCACATGCACAAATATAAACGCATAAAGAATTCTAACCCTACCGAACGAGAAAACAATACCCGTCCGTATGTTACGTAAGAAGAAGCATCATAAAAATGTATGCATTCCAACGTAATATGTCGGAAATGAAAACCTTCACGGTGGCGCATTCGATCCTCTGACCCCAAGGCAAAAACTTTAGGGTTATATCCAATGCACTGAACGCTCATCTATTGCAAAAGCTGAACATGTACAAACATTTTGTATGTGTTCTAGCTGTGGAGGAACAGCAAGACGCTTACGAACATGACAAAGGAAAGGAGAAGCTCCGTACCGATGCCATCAACTAAGCACGTTCCAGAATTGACCGTAACGCACAAGAAGCACGGGAAGCACAAGCGCGCCATACTGGACGTCATCGTGAACAAAATAGGAGACACCAGTCGGCTGAAGTGAGCTAAGGACAAGAACAAAACAAACGACTCCTCTCCATGAAGTGAATTAGGACGAGTGGGCGAAGCTCTGGGTATCGTAATTGTGAGTAACCGTACGTTACCCGAGCGTTGCCCTATATAACGTAAATTGAGTAACATAAGGTGTATATAGAGACGCATATTTATTTCGCCTTCCAACCGTTTTAGGCAACACAAGAAGGTGTTGCAAAATCGGCGCAGTGGAGGATATTCCTCGAACGTGACTAAAAAAACCCGCCATCTCACCGGTGACAATATACCATTTCAATATGAGTAATTTGTTGCCACATATAATGCTCAACGTGTGCCTAAACCATACAAAACCAACGTGGTTTTGTTGAGAAGTATAGGACGTTTTTAGTGAATAATGCAGGGTCGCAGCGGAAGGTGCGTCCATCTTTTGAAAGGAAAGGGCTTCCGCACTGCTGCATTTGTTAAGGCAGAGTTCGAGCCTCGCCATTTTGGAACTTTTTGTATCTCTATGTATCCTCGGTTGCTTGGGGTCTGTAGTACCATCAAAGCGCAGTATGTACCTTATTCTCGGAAACACTACAACCGCAACTGCAGACATAGATGCACCGAGTGTGAACGTTGGGCTAATAGAGGCTGTGTGCCAGCAATTCGTCCTCCGCTGTTCGCGCTTTGTTGGCTCCGTATTTCAACAGCGTTACAGCCCGTTCAGCTAGCGCATGGGTTCTCAAACTGGGTTCCGCGGAACCCAGGGGTTCCGTGAAGGACATATTAGGGTTCTGCGATCGGGCAGTTGGAACCCCTTCCTTTTTACCCTAGTAGCAACTAATTTATTTATTCAGACTACCAAATTTGCTATGCATTACACGTTTGGCGAAGCCGTCACACGTGGCATCCGCACACCGGGTGTGTGCAGGTAGCGAAAGACACACGTGGTGGCAGCACTAAAGACTCGTCGCCATGAAATTTGCATGATTCGCAGACTCATGGTGACAGAAAGTGCGGAGCGCTAGTAATTCAAGCTCGTGAGCGTTCAAACCAGTTGTAACGACGCTAACGACAACCCAAAGCTTGACTCGTGGCTCACGGCGCGGCGGTCATCATGCGGCACAGTTTTCATACAAGGTGCGTTGGCGCTGCTCTGTGTCGTTTTTGCATTCAAAACGCCCAACGAGCGCTTTCATACCCGTAAAAATTACACCATCTCCCGCTAAAGGGAACCATGTGTAGATGCGAAGCAGCGGTCGCTAACGCTTACACTGGCGGCGGCGTTGACGCTGGCGCTCATCGCAGCGTTGCACAGGAAAGAAAAAAAGGGAGAGAAAAAAGGGGACGCGCATGAGCAATGGGGGTGTCAACGCCGCGGTAGGGATGCCTAGAGGAGAGAGGGGGGGAGCGTAGGAGAGGAAAGAGGGGTGGGGACGCGCATGTGCAGTGGGGGGTGTGGACGCCGCGGAGAGGGATGCCTAGAGGAGGAGAGGGGGAGAGGAGGTTTTTTGTTTCTATTTTTTTTCAAAGGGTTTGCGCATGCGCAGTAAGGATGGTCATGCCGCGCACCACCACCACCGGATTAAACCCCGCTCTAAGATGCTTCCCATCTAAAAGGCGTCGCTTCGCGCCCGTAGTGGGCTACACCAGCATTTAGGCTTAGCTTTTTGACCGGCGCATCTGTGGGGCGGCCGTTTCACTGCGCATTTGGCAGCATCCGTTTTTGTTAACAAAAAAAAAAGCAACAGTTTCGCCGCAAGGGCGAAGCAATGAATGCGATAGCAACAAATTGGCATTTCACGTGAAGAACGGCAAGGAGATCGAAACTCGGAGCGCACTGCTCCAGCGCAAAGGAGGCACGAAACATACGCACAGGTATACACAGCATGAGCGCGATCTAACAAGTGCCACAGTTCTTACTTCACTGCGTTTGAACAGCGCGCTTCTTTCGGAAACAGGGCCTCTGCAGAGAGCGAAGTGACCTTTTTGCGCTCTGTAACCTAAACGCAGTCTTGCCGACGAAAGCACACGACGTAAAACTGCCCCGCTCCCCCCACGCCAAGATAAGCACGCGCGCGCGCCCGGGCAAAGGCGACTATGCCCGGCAGGCCAAAGTGCAAGGGGGACCAACGCATCGCAACAAGTGGGGCACCGAGCGCGCACTTTGCGCCATCTCACTTACTTCTTGGCTTTTGTATGTATATATAAATCAGTGTTGCGGAGTTTCCACTCCGGAATTGGAATGACTCCGGATTCCTTCCACATTTTTTTCGACCCCGGAATGGAATGGGAATGGAATGGGGACAACGCTTGGAGGAATGGAATGGGAATGGAATTAAGCGCATTTTGCACGGAATGAAATGGGAATGGAATTACGTCTTTTGGCACAATAGAGCACCTTTTCGTCGACGCGCTCTTTTTCAAACTTGAAACATTAGTAAGTCAGAGCCTCGAATTTAACAATAAAGAAGTATTTTTCAGATTGCTTGGCTGATTACAAGCACGGTAGAGAGAGAGCGAATTTATTAGAAGGCGGAGAAGTCGGCCTGAGCTTGTGCGCTCTGCCCTGCTAGTCAGCACAGCGGAAAATGGAAAGGGAGGAAAGCAGTGATAAAGATTATGATGGGGACGGGAAGGGGTGATGCGTATTTAGAATGACCACGTAACACAGTGGTCTTTTTAAAGCATAGTGTCAAGTCTACTACTCTTGAGAAAATCTATAAATGCCCTTGTAGCAGTCGTTGATGCTGTCTGGTCAGACAAGCACGGTACGTTTATAAGCAACGCGCCTACAGCAATTCTGTCCTTGTGTAGACTTTTTTGTCTTGATTCATCGCGTAACCGCGGTTCTATGCCGTTGGTATCCGTCATGCTGAGCTACGGCGGTGGCATACCCCTCCTTACGCCTTGTGATTTTTTTCCCTTCGGCGGTGCCCCACCCGCCTGCTGTCTCACAACCATTCAATTTTTAGTTTTTACTTCTGTCGCCGTCGGCGGCTCGGACGTATATTCGAAAAAGCGCTTCTCTAAGTTCTATACCTGACATTGCATACCTGCGCACAGGCGAACACAGAAAGTTCTCCTCACCCCATCCATGCTAGCGAGGCGCGCTTGACAAGCGTGAGTGCTGACGAGCAGTGCGGCCCAGTGTTCCGTATTCGACGCAAAGGCACATGGTGCCCTAGCGGTGCACTGTTCCAACTAATACAAGCAGATATACACGATTTTGTTCCCCCTTAACCAAATCTTAGTTTTCTCCATATTCACGATCGCTCCAGACGAGTGGGAAAACTGCTTAGTCTTCTTGAACACTACTTTTATCTCCATAAAAATACGCTATGTCGTCCTTTTTAGCATTAACACATTTAAGCTTAAACAATATTAAAACATCGCCCTTCGTTCAAGCATGCTGACCATGCAAAAACTGTAGATAGCGGGAGAACTGCCCCTATGACAATTTATAGGGTGTTGTAATGCGCGAGATATGTCGCCAAGCTACTATCCCTTGACCTTGGTAACGCGTTTTGTGTACTTTTGCAGTTCTTAATGCATCTGATGGCATCAGCTTCATGTGGAATTCAGTCTTAACTGATTTTCTCGCTACTTCGGTTGTCATAAGAAATGCATCGATAAAATTGATGCTCTTACCTGTTGTAAAGAAATAGAGGACTATCGTCACACTTGTTACGCGTGCCATGAGAAGGAAAATGAACACTCATACGACGTGGTAAAAGGCAGACACGACGTTTATGACAGACACAGAAGAAAAACTACAATAAACACTAAGTTACATGAAAAACACTAAGTTTAACCTGCATGAGAAAACCAATCCACGCGAGTTCAAGGCAAGAATATCCGAAGACCTCACGGTACTATGGAGGCTGAGGGTCAGGGGCACGAGGCGGGTGAAGGGCAACGTGAGGCGGGTTGCGTCTCGATGTGCGACGCTCATGGCCACGATGACGCTTGACGGCGTGGGTGCGACTTCGAACGCAGCCAACCAGCATGGAGACGCAGTGCTCCGTGCAGGGAATGGTAAGCCTGCCCACCAAACAGCTTGCGTGGAGTCGCGATGCTCGGTGCAACCGAGACCGTTAGCCAGGCCACGCTCGTTGATGTGCCGACCAGCATCATGCATTTTTGCACATCATTAATGAACTCCTATGGACTGGAAATTTGCATAACAACGTTCTAATGCTTTTGAATTGAACATTTTCCGAACTATTTAAATTCGATTATTTTATTAAATATATATATTTGAAAGCATGAAGGGCTAAACGCTTTGGGTGTCCAGTAATTTTGCGCATATGGGGGAAAGGTAGAAATCGAGTGCACATTACTAGCGAAATTAAAACGGGGACAAACAAACATGCACACCGCACGTCTCCGTTCTGTTTTCGCTTGGTAATATGTATTGATGTCAAATCAAACTGGCCACAGTTTCACCATTAACGATAAAAATCATTCTCAATTTTCTTGCAGATATTGGAACATGCGAAATGCACATAAAAAATTCTCGCGTTGATATAGGGCCCACATATGGTTGCCTCGTTTACTACAATACATATTGCAATACCACAAAATATGAGCCTTACAGTTCAGATTGCAAGGACAAAGATAAAAATCATGTAAACTCTTTATGAAACTGCACCTCTCAACAAAATACGAAGCTCCTTGCCAGCACTTCCGGCAGTTCACTGCATTTGAGCGCACATTTACACATTGCAATTATATAAATTCTTCCTTGCGATACTATTTATACAAGCTGAAATAAAAAGTGAAACACAAGTATCAAGTGTACATTGATATGTAGGCTCGTATACTTCTTAGCAATATCATTATGTCATTTTTCTGTGTTTAAGCTACTCTGTTTCATAACATCAACTAACCGCTTCAAAAGATGGCGCCATTAAAATTGTATTCAGTAGGCCTATTATCAAAGCCGCTGCAATTTAAGTTTTGTCCTTCGTTACTTATCGGTATCCCACAACACAAGGACGTCGTGAAAGATTTTCTTCTCTATTGATTTAGTTTATGTCTCACCTTCTGATGAACATGGGAAGATTTCGCAGATTACATTGAACAAGACGAGTCTTTCGACCTAGCCTGCATGTTGTGAAATATGACATCAGCACTCTCATTATTGAGACTGACATAGATGATTTTTATGCATCCCGCTTCAAACAATTTGTAAAATGCTTTCTGTTAAAATCTACGATAACTTATCAATAACTTTTTAAGTACATCGTTTACGCATGTTGTTGGCTTTTTTTCCCGGTATGTGCAGCAATTGAAATTTATAATTTAATGGATATATGTATATATTGTTGAAGTGTTTGTAGGGTATGTTTTTTCTTATTGCGATAGCAAATATATGGACAGTCTCGACGGGTTTTTGCCCTCGCCGTTGCCGTTGCTGTCGCCGTCATGTCGCGTATGAAGTGCAAATTGATAAGAGCCCCCTGCGCATCGTACGTTCTACCAGCGGGTAATAGCGCGCGAGCGGGAGCGACGAACGCGGCTGAAGCGGAGAAAAACGGCCCCCCCTCCGTCGTTCCGAGGCGCATGCGATAAGATCCGCCCAACTGTTCGACCGGCCCCGCCCGTCGTTCACGAGCATAAAAACACGCGAGAGGGGTGGGGGTAGGGGGTTCCCTCGAGCGACCTTCGATTTTACGAGCGCTGTCGTCGCTGGCGCGCGAGTTATCTCCCTATCTCGGCAGCCGACAGCGGGCGGCCGCTATACCCTTCCCCTTGCTGCGCTCTCAACGCGAAGAGAATGCGGTGTGAACAGTGTCCCTGGAGCGGCCGGATTATCTTAAACGAGCGTGTTCTAGAGTTGCGTGAGATCAGATCCAAAAGAGTTAGCTTTCAGCCTCACTTCGTGTAACATTTGAATTGGTTGCTATCGCATTCATTGCTTCACCCTTGCGGTGAAACTGTGACTTTTTTAAATGCGAAGCATTTATTTGCATACTGTAAGCACTTTTGCGTTTCTATCTACGTATCCATCTATCTATCTATCTATATATCTATCTATCTATCTAGCCGCCTACGTCTGGGTGCTCTCGTGATGGCCTCCTTAACTTTGGGTAGACCAAAATTCGTATGGGAGAGCAAGAGGTATTGACGAATATGTGTGGCTTGTCATGACATGAATAACGTTAAAATCCCGTCGCGTACGTCGTCAAACTCATTTCTGCAGACACGTGCGGCTCATATCCGTATACCCCGGACCGCCGTATGCGGGTATGCGCCACAGGACTTTCACAATTTCTATCTATCCAGGAACGGCGAGAACAGGCATTGGTAATTTAAATGCGAAAGCGTAAACAGAAACTGGCATCGCTGCCGTTGACATAGATAACTTAAAGGCGACAGCGTGAAGGAAAACGGGCACCGGCAGCGTTGACGCCAGGAATACAAAGAATACAAATCACAGTCCCAGCAGGAATCGAACCCAAGCATTCTGCGTGGAAGTCAAGGATTCTACCACAGAGCCACGTCAGGTCTCGAAACTGCTTTGGAAGAACACCCTATGCAGGCGTAATGTTCGTGAAACGTATAATGTGGTTGCAGTGCAGGCTATCTGATTTCATAAACATTACATACGTACTCCTATGACGAATGAGTCATGTCGGGTTAACGTCAGTTGTATACGTAAGTGCCATCCACTGTAGTTGGTTTACGTAGCACTATCCAGGGCTACAATGCTTGCAAGCACAAGCTCTACATATCAGCTTACGGCTTCTGGTGTTGGCAATCCCCAGTTTTTGTTGGCATCGTTACACAACTGTAAACAACTGGTTATATGAAACATATGCGAATGTTCAACATGTCTGTGCGTTCGACATTTGTACATATCTTTAGCGTCATTTCAGAACCTTTCACTCAATAAAAAAATTACAACCCAGTCACCTTACCTCAGGATGCTTCGCATAACATCGATTCCCATGGTACTTGGGATCTGGCAAATATTTCAAGAAGTGTTTGTATGACATGTTTGATTTCATGAAGTGCTTCTTTGTGTGATGTGGGACTGTATTGCTTTATTTGAAGTTAAAATTATGGACATGTCTGTTTGAAATATTTCGATGCTTTATTGTTGTACACGCATCAAAACCATCTACATGCATGCCGATTGCGCATAGCAGTAAGAGCCTCTGCCACGCCATATGGCCTTTAGCTCTTACTCCTCTTTCTGTATAATAAAAAATATAATAAACTTCAAACGTGGGAGCTATTTGGTTAGTTAAGTTGCCATGCACCACGTTTTATAAGCCACCGCACTCCTATGGCTTAGGCAGGGTTACGCGCTCTCAGAAAAAACAGTGGGTATGGTAGCGGCATTGCATTCCGTTGATGCAGCTACGTCCTTTTTGTCTTGCAGGTAGGCTATCCTTATGTCTACGAATGTTATAGAAGTGATTATCGCTTCCTTCTATTGCGATGACAATTATATAGACACTCTCAGCTGACTTTTGCCGTCACCGTACATATTAAGTGCCGGATATGTATGTATATTTATATATGTAAAAAGGCACAAAGGAAAGTAAATTGGTAGGAAATGAATTCCAAAGCACCTTACCGGGGATTCGAACCAGCGACCCCCTCGCTCCGCAGCCTGCAGCGCTAGAAAACACAGCCGCGTGCCATGCTTGTGCAGGCGTTATAAGAGCGAGCTATTTATATGCACCATTTACCGCTCACGCTACGCAGATCTCAGAGGATCTTGAGCGTGTTTTCTATGAGACAACGCTCCTACATTTTCATTCAAATCGGAAACTGCCCTTGAAACGCACACGAAAAAGTGGCCCCCTTCTGTACCCACTCATGATGTAGAAGGAAGAAAAAAGAACACCAGGCGCACTTTGCCTCAGACGCCACCGTGTGGCAGGAGACACACAGGGGTCATTCCACGTGCCGCAGTTCAATAGAAAAAATAAATATCAAACAGCGCCGGCTTCTGTATTGTGGGCGTTTTTCAAACACAAATACGTAACAACAGTGACAGTTGTTAGTTCACGCTTGTCCTGTGTGTATACCTATGCTTTTTTTCGAGCGTCCATCTTTATGCTGCCGTATTGACCTGCTTGTCGTTCTTCGTGTGACATTCTAATTTCTTGCTATCGCATTCATTGCTTCGCCCTAGTGGCGAAACCGTGACTGTTTTGTTGTTACCGGACTTTGCCCATTCCTTGTCTTTGCAGTTATGCTTCTCGCACTCTGAGAAAATTGATTTTTTTCTTGCCGGAGACATTGAATTGAACCCTGGGCCAAACATGGAAAAACTGTTAACTGAACTGTTAGCGGGACAGGCTCGAATTGGTGAAGACATAGCTGCCCTAACTGCCAAGGTGTCATCACTAGATGACCGCTTGACCAAATTAGAGTCCCGTGCTTCCCGCAACAAAGACAGAGCTCAGCGCCTGCATCAAGTCGAGCAGACCATAATTAGCACAATAGAGAAACTAGACATGCAAAATGAATAGCTGAAGAACAGGTCAAGAAGGAATCACTTGGTTCTCCATGGCACCCACTATGACATCAATCATCATAATTTATGCGAAGAATGGAAGCTCCCACATGCCAATATTTGATATTCTGTGGAGAAGATAGGTACCCGCTACATGTCTGTACGGCATTGTGTGCACTCTATTGATGCGGTGGCTCATGACAATAAATAATTATTGCTGAGCCCTTTCTAATAGATTGAAAGCTTTGTAATGGGTTGCATGTGGCTGACACCCGCGCCACGCTAGAGAGGGGGGCCAGCACCTCGCCAAGCGTGCTATTGCTCCTCCCACCGGCACTTCTCCAGCGCCTTTGTCGCTACATC
Source organism: Rhipicephalus appendiculatus (assembly GCA_030522465.1). NCBI lineage: Eukaryota > Metazoa > Arthropoda > Arachnida > Ixodida > Ixodidae > Rhipicephalus > Rhipicephalus appendiculatus. The sequence goes on along the minus strand of JALIZH010004180.1, from coordinate 8,232 downwards.
AGAAGGGGGTGACAATATCACATACCTCGCTGCAGACGACACGTATCTCAACTGCTGTAACAAGCAGGAAGTCCACCATGCGCACAAGAAATAGCGTGCATGTCGCACACTGAGCTCGCGAATCTCACTCGCAAGGTTGTGCTCGTGCCGGGGAAACCCTGCATGCTTACTTCAAAGAATGACGACATCGATGATTTACTGAACGGACCAGTGGGAACTAAATTATTTAGCAAAGGGAATCGTTGAGTGCCGCAATACACACTTTCTCGGTTTCCACTGTAGTGGAGCTATATCAAGCTTAGGATTTAGAACTCCACCAATATCTATATAAGCAGCGACAGCCATCGATATTCATCAATAAATTTCATTGCGCGACGCTCGTTTCCTGTTGCTATGCTCTACTTAATGTTTTTTTAACTTCTTCTGCTTTAAAGCTAACAGTAACACAAACGTTAATATTGTGTGCTGTCGTGTGGGGCCGATTTGTACCGTCACCTTGTCTGAACCTCCGTATAATATCTATTTACGTGAAAATATACCTAGTATGCCCGCGCTATATCAAACCAGTGAGAACCGATATCACGCTGCTAAACCCGCTGACAAGCTCTTCCTTTCGCCAAATATGCAGTTTATTCTATCGTGCACTGGCCGCCGACGTTTCTCTTTTGTGCCGTGTGGGCTGCAAAGTTTTCGCTCTATGCGAGTGACCTACCATCAGTCAAGGAACAATAGATGGAGCTTTATTTTTAATACCCGTTGCGTGAAGTTATCTATGATAACATTCACCTAATAATTGAAGAAGGTCGTTCACCGGTGAAATGTTTCTATTGCTCTTGACAGAAAAAATCGCGCACATCTCCCCGTAAGGCAACCCAGAGTAGTCCGCGAAGCAGCCATGGTAATTCTGTAATGTTCCTCTTTATTACTCATCGTAGATGACTTTAAGCTCCGGAGAACGTTTCCCCTTGAGTATAACGGCCTTATGGTCCGTGAAGTATAAAGTTAAGGGATGTTGGTGCAAAGGCTGTAGTTTAAAGTTTGAGAAGGTGATGTCTATGCACGTTTCCCTGATGGTAGTATGATGTTTGTAATCGTACGAAATGCACCGGAGAGCGTAACGGGACATCATGTGCTGGACTAGCCAGTCGTCATGCATGATGTTCACGTTAGAGTCTCCGGTGTGTACGAAGGGGTTCTGCTTGAAGGTGGTCTCATAATGCAGCATCGCCTTCTCGATGTACCTTTGACGTTTCCTCGGGAGAGTTTTGAAGCAATCCATGTGGTGTGTGGGGTACATTCCATGTGCTGTACCGTGATAGCAGAAAGAGAATGTGTGGTCTGCAACGCGCTTATTCTTTATCGTCATCAGCGTACTCGTCATCGTACTGCTGAATGATGGTTACCTTGCATGTGCTGTGCCATGATGGCCATGTCATCGTCATCTGGCTACGGCGGACAATGGTGCGAGGGAGGACAGGCATCGTTTATAAGATAACAAAGGCGTGGCACGACTGCATCCGGTCCTCTTCCTTCCCTCCAAACACCCTTCATTCTAAAACATGCTCGTTGTTGCTCTCGGGAGAGAGCCTCCCGCATTCTTGCTGTGAGGTCGTAGTGACATGACTACAAAAAACAATGTGGCAAGTGTGTATGTATTTTATATCAGCACGCATGTTTAGCCGGGTGTTTAGGGGCTACACAGCACCATGGCAGACCTCGAAAGAACGTGAAGGTATGCGCTGGCGGTCCCCATATTAAGCCTAGTTATAGCGCTTCCACAGCGGCCAATTAGACAAATGTGACACCTACCACATTCACAACACCTGGCTGTAAACTGAACCCTGCGTATGGTTGGCAATGCTTACAATAATTTTCAGTGCTCTACTCTTCAAGGAGCCTCGCAACACATGCTGTACATGGTCACAAAACACTGCCGATCGGTAGTGGAGGCTCCAATCAACAGATGAGCCAGATGATATAGCACTTTCCGCGGTATGTAATGTACAAATACGTTTCAAAGTCAATTATACTTCGCTTGGTCCTCTGTCGACTAATTTTGCCACCGCAGACTTGCTGGACTACGACATATGCGGAATCACGTGGTCTTTGGCTGCAGTGAGCGGTTGAATATGGTACATTTTTACCACGGCTGCCACGTACCCATGTCGCAGTCTGCAATGATGCAATTAAACTCTATAGAATTGCACTGGCGGGGTGACAAGCTTGCCGAAAGAGAGCCAATGCCTTGAAAAAACAAAGGAAATCAAAAGATCGTGGTCATCACGCGTGTTATGCCCCTTTATCATCCCCCCGTATGTTTCAGTGCGCTCGTTCGAACAACAGGAGGGGGGCAACGCTTGAAGCGTGTGGAGAATTCCAATACAGCGCTCGTATTTGGTGGATTGCAAAATATTTCAGGCATTCAGTAAGGAGGCAACGAACTGCGACAGTGAGGTCATTCAAGGATTATGCATAGAAGTGTTTCTAGGTTCCTTTAAGGCAAGACCACACCAGTGAAGAAAGCGCTCGCAGCACCTGCCGGTGGCAATACGCGAGCCCTAATAGCTGCGGCGCGGAATAATTATTTGCTGGGAGAAATTTTGCTCAACATTTTAAGACATGCAAAAGCATCCTGCATATATATACGGCTCTTAAATTATTTTTGTACTTGCTAACCAATGACATTTGTTAATTATTCGCGATAGTAACAAACTCCACGAGATCATTTTAAATCAGTCCGTGAAACATGCCTCGCTTGCGTTGACATGACATTTACAAATATAGAGAGCAACCACAGAATAAGTAACGCCATAAGTCAGATACCAAAACTGGTAGGGCTGGTTTCAAAATTTTATTGGCCACAATCGTTTGCCGAGGAATATTTAAAGACGCGCTCTCAGCTGACCTTCATCCTCGAACTAAAATATTAACGCACTATAAATGCAAGCAGGAAAGGAAGTGGTTGCTTGGTTTCATATATGATGTTTGACGTCCAGAGCGACCCAGGCTATGATAGGCGCCAGAGTGAATGGCTCTAGGCAATTTTGCCCACCTAGGGTTTTTAAAGTACACTGACATCACACAGTACTCGGGACTGTCTTTTCACCGCTTTCAAAATGCGGCTAAACGATAAAAATGCGATAAAACCCACATCTATCAGCAAACTAGAATTGTAACCACTCAGGCACTGCGGTGCACTAAGTGTAGGATAAATATTTATTTTTTTAAATTTCGTCATGTACCGGTACGCCAACGTACATCAAAGCAGCTCTGCTTTTAGTGTATGCGAACAAATTTAGGCGCATATTTCATCGGTTAAATACACCTACCTTCCCTTCTCCATCAAAAGTGGATTGCTGATCTATCCATCAGGGAAGGCCCCATAAACTTGAACGAGCTGGCCCAAACCAAGGCGCGAGGTTTCGCTTTCAGCGACCATAGAGAACTCCCCCGCCGGCCAGCAGTGGTGGAGAACAGAGATCATCCGTGCACTTATAACGAAATTGCACAGCACTTTTATCTCGGCTGGATAGAGTTCGCCCTTCGCAAAAAGAAGTTGAATCGAGCGCAGGCATTGAGTGTCCGATTATTGCAGACGGGTTCGCATCCAAGCCCGGCTTTGTTGCTTTAAATTTATCCCGACATTTATCCCGATAGCTCCTGCAGGCACTGCAACGATTTCGCAAGCCCAGACCATATGCTCTGTCGTTGTCCCTCGTTACGGGGCAGGGGACCAATCAAATAAAGACAAGTGTCTATCCGCAATCAAGAAACCCAATGTCGGGCTCAACTGTGGACTGTCCAGAAGGCCCACGATGCGGCGGTCGGGCTTCGCCTGACTGTCCAAACGTGGGAGCGGCCGACTGCACGTTCAGTCGTTCGCCTCAGGACTCACAATAAAGTTTCGCAAGCATCCATCCATCCATCCATTCATCAAAATGCCAGAAATACAAGACAAATAAAACTTCTCCCTCGCGCCAGCGCGCGCTACTTCACTTCTAATAAATCTAGTTGGTTAGAAGCAGTCACAGGTCTTGATGGTCTTATCGATGGTGCCCTCAACTGGGATACTACCTTTCCGCCCGCAAGAAAGGTCAACCTGTCACGGAGCAAAGGGAAGAAAACGGCGGAGGAGCAAATGATCGACCTGGATCGAGCAACAAGATCACGATGGATAGCATGAAAATCAGAACGGCTGAATGATATGTAAGGCGTCATTGTTAGCCGTCAACAATTAGCAAGGGAGTGATAACGAAGAAAAGGAAAGCGCTACGCTCCCAGATCACGCAGCTGATTAGCGCAGCCGAGCAGCAAATAATGAAGGGTTTAATGAAGGCGCGAATTAAATGAATAAGAGAAAACCTGCCAACGAACAAATGGAGAAGTTTCTGAAAGAAGCCAGTGCCAAAGCTGAATTCGAAAGAGTAATGGAGTGTGACATGAAAAAGGGCTTGGCCTGTCTACAAACGACGACCTTGTCTACAATAGAATTTAGACTTCGAGAGCCTGCCCAATCGTATTTAAACGACCGGGCAAGGCAGGCGGCGTGAACAAGAGCAGGACAGGACGCAACCGAGCTGGTTTAAATCCTGGAGCTTGAAATGATGAAGTTCGGTGGGAAAGCTTCGCAGTGGAATCGCTTGCGGGCTCAGTACGAGTCAACAGTTCACCTCAGATCGTACTTGAGCAATGGACAGAAATTCAATTGCTTGTTAGTATCGCTAACCAGAAAGGCGGCGGCTGCTAAAGAAGAGCAAAAAAGAGCTATAGAAGAGCGTTATCTATGTTCGCGTAACTGTGCAAAACAATGGTGTAAGGCAACATGGCCGCTCTAGAGAGAGAAACGGCTTTAGGGTGTCGTCTGAACACGAAGAACGTGGTAAAAGAGCACATCATGCAAATGGGTATGCGAGCAGCCTCCTAATGTCTGTCGAGATAGCGCGGGCACCAGCACTGGCGACCTTGGGTGCTATGCAGGATGGCCCGAGCTTCTCGGGCACACGAGTTTGCTCGAGCTCACACTGCCGCGGTCATGGGAAAGACAGAGCGGAGCGCGCGATAGCAGCATTGACAAAAAATTGGGGGACCCTTAAGCTTCGCCTTTAAGAGTTGAACTCGATAGCGATATCCCGTCCCTACTGCGTACTTCAATCACTTAGTGCATACTATGTAATGGGTAGTATGGTTTAAACCAGGAGAAATTATGCGCGGTAAATGTGGGAAATGTTTTCGAACTTGCTATGCACCTACTACGTGGTGTTAAGGGAATACGCGCAGTAAGGTGTGTGCCGTTTGTAATGGGTGGCTGGCTTTAAACTATGGAATCGTTATGATAGTCACATATTATGACGCCCGATGGCAATTTACGCTTGTACCACGCAATATTCCTGGTATATTACATGTTATATTGCGACGCCGATATAAAGGACGCTTGCGTTTGCGAAGCATGGAAGTTATTTTCACTGCATTTCCAAGCACAGGAAGTTATTTTCACAGTATATCCAAGCAGAGGCATGGCTGTGCAGTTCGCAACAATTGCAAGTAATAATTCCATGCATTAAAGAGAAAGAAAAAAAAGCAGAGGCATGGCTGTGTGGTAGAGCACCTGCTTGCCACGCAGACGACCCGGGTTCGATCCTCACTCGGACCCGAAAATTTTTATTGTGTATCATGCCGGGGTCCACCAAGACTTCACTGACGTACTTCCGTCACGGATGTGACGTTGTTAAAATTTACATGAACAGAATACAAAGAAAGAAAACAGAAGAAAAAGTTTCACAAATTTGGGAGACCCGGGAATCGAACCCATGACCTCTCGGTCCGCGGCGGTAGAAACCGGGCGTTCAACCAACTGCGCCAGAAACTCATATGGGGACAGCCTCTCAGACGCGCCTTATATATCTCACACTCCTTCTCCATGTACCTGCGCTCTTGATTTGTTGGGGCGGTGCCGCCACCTACGAGCGCTGAAGAGTAGTACTGCATAATTACACCAGCGAGCACCGATAGCGCACGCTTCTCTAGTATCAGTACTACGGCGCCTCGACGCCAGCATTCGAACGGTGCTGGCATCAATGCACCCTACCAACGCCACCTAGGTAGCGTTGGCCCTACTCAGCACATCGGAGCGTGGCCTCCGCAATCACCTCCGATGTTTCTGCATCTAATTTCGGAGGCCACGAGCAGAGTTTGTAACTGCGGCGCGCTATACGCGTTGATTTGACTCGGTGACGACGCAGTTACTGTGCTTTGCCTTTCGCGTTGTGCTAACATGCGCAGCTTCCATATGCCCTGACCGTGTTTCTCCGCTGTCTACTGATAGGAGTGCGACGGCACCGACTACGATAACTGCTGCATTCAGCGCCCCGAAAGACAACGGCGTCGACGGGCGAGTGTCGCGCAGTTTGGTGCAGCGAGGGACACGCCAGGGGGGAGCGGGAGGCCTTCGCGCGTTCACGGCTCAAGCTGAGAACTCTGCCTCTCGCGTTTCCAAAGTTGAGCGCATCGTGACCCAACTGGTTGCCTTACACTCACCGAAGCAGGACCGAAATGATCGTACTTTTGCCGAAGCGACCCACCAGCCGGACGCAGCTCGGTAACACGACGGCGCATGCCAAGCACACCTACAGGACGGTCGCCGACCCATAAATCATGCACCTTTCTCTGCAGCGGACCATGATTTCACAAAACGATTTAGTGAAAACCTGTTCCACGGTTTGCGAACGCCTGTGGTTCATGTGTGATTTGTGCGATGCTCCGGTGCGCGCAATGCAGTGTTTCCAAAAAATATATCCCGGTCGCGAGTCGTTGGTTATCGTGATGGAGGTTGTCACCACGCGCCAACATGGGTGCATCAACGTTTAAGGGTGCTGTAGCCACTAAACACCAATATATATTATATATCAATGGACAATAAACATTCAACTACTTCTGTGAAGACATGTTTCACTTTCGTGTGTTATACCGATTCCTATATCAGAGGGATCAACCACAATTTTTTTGCATCTTTCTCGATTTTTCGGTCACGGACAAGATGATGATTTTTCGGTCACGGACAAGATGACGATTTTTCGCTCACAACCAACGACGCCGACGCCGGAATTTCTGCAAAATGAGCTCTTTAACGCTGTCGCGTTAAAGCGGCTACATGAACGAGCGTGGCGTCAAAAACGCATGTGGGGCATCTGCGGCGGTAATCAAAGAAACACCGCGTGCGAACACGTCAGCGCCGCCACTCAGTCCACTATTCAACAGTGCAGCGACGTCAGCTTGATTGTCGCGCTATCTTTTAGGGGCGAAGCTCCTCTTAGTCTAACCTTGTCCCGCGTCAGGCGTAACCGGCAGTATCTCGTAATGACGATGACGCTGATGACCATGAAGAATAAGCGCGTTCCAGACCACCTCTAGTTCCCATCGTGTGCACCGAGGAAGCAGAGCGTCCCGCAGGCGGTGTGGCCATCTATGTCAAGCAGAACACTGTAGTACAATAAGGCCGTCCATCACCACTACAGTCACTAGAGTCATGGCCGAGAGCATAGAGCGGCAGCTTAGCAATGGCTAGGCAGGTGGTGTCTGTCGCCCAGGTTGGCTCCATTCCTTGATCTTGCTCGGATGTGCTTGCGGGGGGCTTAGTCCATTCCTCCTTCCGGCGTCCTACACCCCTCCAGAGCATGCGCGTCCCCTCCCCATTTCTCTCCTCTCCAACGCTCACCCCTTTCTCTCCTCTAGCAATCCTCTACTGTACGGAGCGGCGCCCGCGTCCTACACCCCTCCAGAGCATGCGTGTCCCCTCCCCCCCTCTCTCATCTTCAACGCTCACCCCCTTTCTTTTCTCTAGGAATCCTCTACTGTACGGAGCGGCGCGCGCGTCCCCTTTCTCTCCTCTAGGAATCCTCTACTCTACGGAGCGGCGTCCGCGTTCCACATCCCCAAAGCGGATGTGCGTCCTCTCCTCCTCTCTCTCCTCTACGGAGCCATATAAGAACCCCTATCCCTCCACTTCACCGACCATAAAGCCGTTATAATGAAGGGGGACCGGAAGCCACGTCTAGCTGCCATTTACGAATAAATAAATTTCTTGTATATATACACACAGTGTTTGTCACGTCTGTGATGATGTACTGCACGAAAATTCACGGTTTACCGATGAACCTCCAGAGCTTCGCCCACTCATCATCATTCACTCCGCGGATATGCTGTGTTTTTTTTGCCAACTCAGCATTGCGCCTCCCA
>JALIZH010004176.1:0-48580 GCA_030522465.1 Rhipicephalus appendiculatus | reverse complement strand
TTTCTTTCGTTCTTTTTCTTTCTTTCTCTTTCTTCCATTTTTTTTTCTTTCTTTCTTACTTACTTTCTTTCTTTTTCTTTCTTTCTTTCTTCCTTTCTTTCTTTCTTTCTCTTTCTTTCTTTTTCTTTCTTTCTTTCTTTCTTTTTCTTTCTTTCTTCCTTTCTTTCTCTTTCTTTCTTTTTCTTTCTTTCTCTTTCTTTCATTTTTTTTTCTTTCTTTCTTACTTACTTTCTTTCTTTTTCTTTCTTTCTTTCTTTCTTTCTTTCTTTCTTCCTTTCTTTCTCTTTCTTTCTTTCTTTCTTTCTTCCTTTCTTTCTCTTTCTTTCTTTTTCTTTCTTTCTCTTTCTTTCATTTTTTTTCTTTCTTTCTTACTTACTTTCTTTCTTTTTTCTTTCTTTCTTTCTTTCTTTCTTCCTTTCTTTCTCTTTCTTTCTTTCTTTCTTCCTTTCTTTCTTTCTCTTTCTTTCTTTCTTTCTTTCTTTCTTTCTTTCTCTTTCTTTCTTTTTCTTTCTTTCTTTCTTTCTTTTTCTTTCTTTCTTCCTTTCTTTCTCTTTCTTTCTTTTTCTTTCTTTCTCTTTCTTTCATTTTTTTTTCTTTCTTTCTTACTTACTTTCTTTCTTTTTCTTTCTTTCTTTCTTTCTTTCTTTCTTTCTTTCTTCCTTTCTTTCTCTTTCTTTCTTTCTTTCTTTCTTCCTTTCTTTCTCTTTCTTTCTTTTTCTTTCTTTCTCTTTCTTTCATTTTTTTTCTTTCTTTCTTACTTACTTTCTTTCTTTTTCTTTCTTTCTTTCTTTCTTTCTTCCTTTCTTTCTCTTTCTTTCTTTCTTTCTTCCTTTCTTTCTTTCTCTTTCTTTCTTTTTCTTTCTTTCTTTCTTTCTTTTTCATTCTTTCTTCCTTTCTTTCTCTTTCTTTCTCTCTTTTTCTTTCTTTCTTTCTTTCTTTCTTTCTTTCTTTCTTTCTATCTTTCTTTCTTTCTTTCTTTCTTTCTTTAGCATTGCTGAAGGGAAGTTCCGGCGTGACGCAGCACACGGACCGCCCTTCCGGCGCACCCGGTGCGTTCAGTTTCGGTATCGCCGGCATCGCGGTCTGGAAATTCGACGATGGGTCTCTCAAATTATGTGCCATATTTTCCATTTTTAAACATTAGGCTTGCCATAAATTGCGACGTAGAACAACTTCGCCATATAAACAACCACCCCAAAATTTATCAGTCAAATGTTCATCAAAAAATTTTGTTAATTAACCATTTCTGAGTGTTCTATTTGGTGGCAAATCTTTCCGCCTCGGCCTACAAATTGGCTCCGAAGACGACAAGTGCCTAACTATTATAGTTTTGTAAAGAAAAATCGGTATTGCTTAAAATGAACACCCGGTGCATATAGTATACTATATATATAGTATATAGTTGACGGCAACGGCAACCGAGAGTGTCCATGTAATTTGCTATCGTAATAAAAGTCACGGTTGCCGCTTGAATCGAACACATGGGTCACAGTTATTAGCACCGGCCGAGGTGTCTTGTTGCTGCCACCAACCACCTGGCCCTGTGTCCTCTGCCGTCAGCCACGACTCTGGTGACAGCAAACTGTTTTAGAAATATATATATGTGCAAGTCGTGGCCGAATAACGCTATTGAACGTTACTCTGGAAGGCGGAAATTAAGCGTTCTCCAAGTTTTTCGTTGCCCTTGTTTTACTCGAAGTCCAATCGATACCGCCAATTGCGCTATTGAATTCTTAATGGACGACGTTTTCTATTCACTCTCACGCTCCCAGGTATGGCGTGTCCCAGGAGCCCAGCCCAAAGATGCGAGCCCCAGTGCCTGTGCCGAAGCCGTTTGTCTGCGACATCTGCGACAAGAAGTTTAGCAGGCGAGCTTACCTGGAACTCCATGGGAAGACGCACGCACAGGCAAGATCACACGAATGTGCCACGTGTGGCCAGAGATTCAACAATTTGTCGAATCTCTTACGCCACGAAAAGCTTCATTCCAGTGATTCAAGGCCGCACGTCTGCCCTCACTGCGGGAAGTGCTACGCCAGGAAGGATTACCTGAACGTGCATCTGGCGACACACAAGGAAGAGAGGCAGTACAAGTGCGGGAAATGCGAACGGGCATTCAGTGACCGGCGGAACTTGAAGCGTCACCATGACGTTGTCCATGAGAAGATGTACCCCTTCAAGTGTCCTGACTGCGGCAAAGGGTTCGCCAGCCGGAGAGATGGACAACGGCATGTACGCACTCATCACGCCAGCAAAGACGATAATTGAGATCTGTACGTGGTACAACTCATTGGGAGAGAGAACAAATTATCTTGCTCTGAGCGTGTAAAAAAAAATTTTTGTAACAACGGTCTCACATGTGAAACGCATGTTGATGATATGAGTGAACACAATAAATCTGGTTTTAATAGCAGTTTTAATAGCGCGCGCACGCACGCACGCACGCACACGCACACGCACACACACACACACACACACACACACACACACACACACACACACACGCACACGCACACACGGACAACAACAACAACAACAAAACCCTTGAAGCACAAATTTTCACGGTCTCGATAAGTAGAAGGCACCAACTGCGGAACGAGTTTATGTATTGCCACACGCCTTTGTTGCTTCATTTCGATGTGCTTGGTTTTCAGCCACAAAAACTGTTAGCAGCGCTCGGCGCAGACTGCGCCGTGTTGTTTGGGAAGCTTGTCGATTGTTTGACATTATTCTGTTAAGATGTCGCGCACGGCGCGAACAGTCAAGTTTATTCGAAAGCTTCCGCGAGCACCAGTAATAACGCTGCAAGGTTCGATGACTGCTGTATAAAGGACGCCGCGATCAGCCGATGACCAGATTACTCGACGGTCGAAGCCTGTTCCCGCAGCTGTCAGTGCACGGCGTATATCGCTTGTACGTACAGTCGACCACAAAAGTTTACTGTCGATCACCGCTACGTCAGCGGTGATCGACAGCACCCCAGCGCCCGAGACGCATCCCTCCCTTATCTATGGCCTGTCTGTTTTCTGACTGTGTACAAACAATTTTGACCTTTCACTTTTTAACACAACGCGCTTTTTGGCATCTGCGTCTACGTGCTTCTGCCTCGAGAGCATATATGAACTCTATGTTATCAGTCGCAATCTTCTTTATCACAAAATGATACCTAGCCAACGGAACGCCGTCCGAGGCACGCCGTGATAGGTTTGATCCTGCTATCAGAATAGAAATGTGAAGGTCATACTGCAGATAGGCGCTTCACGGGAAAACTGCGAACTAACAATGCGCTACGCGGCAGTAGAAGATTGAAAGGCCAGTGAATAACAAGGAAAACCCGTTTCCGGCCTAGCACTGCGGTCGAGATGGCGCACCGCTTGGTGGCGCGGACAGGCAGTTTTGCACGCGCTCGCGTGGTCCGCAAACTTTTGTGGTTGACTGTACATACGTTGGCTTTCCATTTGCCAGGCACAAGTTCGCCCAAATAAAGCATCTGTATTTCTCAGTGTTGCAGCAGCCTTCTTTACCGTCATAACCATCTGACGATATTGACACGAGTGGATTCATATACGACAATGACGATGGGGAGATTTGACAGACTCCGGCTAGTGGGACAGAATACGTTTTGGAATGAGGAAGACATTTTATTAATTTAATAAGGGCAGCTTTGATTACAAATATCTGAATTAGCATAACTGAGTTATTCTATTCTTGCTTACAATTCATCAGTGACAACTTATATCTATCAATCATTCGTTTCTTGACCAATCCCCCCGAGTGGGTGTGAGCCATTTATTAAGAAAATCATCATCATCATCATCATTTCGTTATTCTAACTTCTGTTCAGTGTAACGATCAAAGTGTTTGATGGAGAATGCTTGCGTTCTATTTCGGCTCCAACACCCGTTTTTGTAGCGTGAGCTACACTGGCCGAGGTTGAGCAGTTTCGCGTGGCTCGTGGCGGGCCGTCTTGCGCATGCGCGTGGAGGAGTGACGTCATGTGGCGCACAGCTGACGCACCGAACCCACCGCCGCACGTGCCTCGGTGGTCTGCGCGTTCCAGAGGAGTGACATCATAGCCGCGGCAGACGCATTCTGATCGTACCCCGTGGCTCGTGCACCTCGATCCACGCTGCTGTCTTCTTTGGTAGCGTCTGCCGCGGCGCTGCATACATATAGCGGGGCGTCTGCCAGTGTGATATAGCCATGGAGAAGGAGAGCGAAATTGCTGCACAGCGGCGCAAAACAGCGGAGAAGCTTAACTCATCGGATTCCGAAGTAGTTGCCTGGAAATTAGCGTTGAGCGTAGGAAGAACAAACAGAAGAAGGCTAAACGTGCTGCGGAGACACCACAGCAAAGGGGCGTCACGAGGAGGCTAAACGACGTGCCCGACCATCTCACCAGCAGCAACTTAGCGAAACTTAGCAAACTTAGCGAAAGTGCCAGTGTGACTCGGACTTCGTAAACAATCCGGTTGGATATGTGTGCGACGTGTGTGAAAGACTGTGGCTCATGAAAGACTTGACGCGGGTAAGTAGTGCCATGCGTGAAACGTGCAGTTTAGCCGCGCCGCCTAGCTCACGCCAGGTATATCCTGGTATAGCCGAGATAAGCCACTGCTAAATTTGTTTAATAGTCACGTGAGTTTTCGTGCCGCACGTCGATTTCTCAGTTCGAGCGTCTCATGACGCAATCAGGGTTTTCGTCTTATTAATTAACCAAATTACGAAGGGGAGGTAAAAAGCTGGCACTTCGCCAAAGACCTTTACTTCCTGTAAACCGGCAATATTGGACACCTCTGGTCAGCATGAAGAATATGCGGTGTAGGCTAAAAATGTGTCATATCGCGTCATATGTGGGGAAAACCCCCCGCTCTGTTATTTGCATTGCACACGCAGTGAATTTCAACATATGTCCATACTTTTGCAGGAAAATTGCCATGTGTAATTCAAGCCGGCATCTGATGCAAATCAAGATGAAGGGCAGGTTCCCTGATCCGTGTGTTCAAACTTTAAACCCCGCGAACTTACCGGTCCTACTCCAGTCATTCAAATGTTACCGGTTCTCCGCAATACTGGTACGCCAGTCATTCAAATGATAGGGCCGTTCGGGACGCCCACTGAGTGACCGCACATTCCGTTAATTCAACATCAGGCTACCAGCCCCGAAGAGATGGTGGTCTTGTTTTCTTATTTCCCGGATGTGCCGGTAGTAAGGTTCGAGTATACGCCTGTTTCACCCACAGCATTGCTCACACATAGCGAGCCACTTCGCTATCAACGCACAGATTCAGCCGATGAATGGTGCCATATTATGGATGTTCCAGAGCACCACCTCCTCTGCTTCCTTAACATCACGGTGATGATGGAGGTGCAACGTCTCTAACATCCGATACCTCGCGACAGAGACATACCCCGAGTTCTTCAATCACAGGGTATGCAGGACGCCCCTACGGACGTCGCCTCACTCCAAGCGCTTCTTGCTTAGAGGGACGACGGTGCAGCCTCTTCTTCGCATCAGCTGCACGATGCGATACACATCCGACCGGATGGATCAACCCGGGACCCATGGCAATCAGCAGCACGTTCAATATGCTTCCTCCCCTCTAAAACAACACGTTCGTTGTGTCGTCTTTATTCTGGTGCGAAATATGAAGTACCAAGCGCCTTTTATTATATCGGGATCCTCTAGCTATATTTTTGCACCCCTGTCACACAAGAACTCTCTGGCAAAAAGACTTCTTCCTCAAATGAGTTGAAAGGACGGACACATGGCTGGCAGGACTGTTCTTCCAGAAAGCGGTCTCTTCTGGAAGCGGATTTCATTGAACACTTTTGCGACCTAACACGAGCTTCCTCGATAAAAGAGAATTTTAATTTATTAAGAACGGAGCTCTTAATGCTTTTTCGTTGCGCCGAATAGTGTGAACAAAAACTACCATCATCATAAATCGCCACGCGTTCTCTTCGTTTCCTTCTTCCTCTCAGTCCTTTTCTTTATCTTCTGCTTCGCTCCCAAAACACATGCGCCCCGATTTCACCAGCGTGGCCTGTAATAACCCGTGATGGGTGAGAGGAGAGAACGAGCAAAAATAAAAAGAAACTAAACGCAGAGACAGAAAGAAAGATATAAGGACACAGAAAATATTGACGAAAAGAATTTTATTTGAATCGCGTACCCACGATCCTAAAGAGATTGTCTAAACCACTCGGCTATCCAGGCACGCTGACAGAACATAGCGTAGCCTTGTACTCGTATACAAGGCTACGGGGTTGTCATAGCTCATACAAGGCTACGGGGTTGTCATAGCTAGGGGGTTGTCAAAGGTAAGTGGTGGTGAGAAGGAGAGAAAGGAGGAGAGGAGAAAGTAAAGCATTGCACATAAAATGAGAAAGAGAGAAATAGAAAAAGAAATCCAGAAAGAGAAAGAAATAGAAAGACACAAAAAGGTTGAAAAAAAGAGGACGCAAGTGAGAAATATATAGAGAGAGTGAGACAAAGCCAGGAAAGAAAAAAAAGAACGAATAGAAATAAACAGAGAAGCAGGAAGAACGAGGATATCACCATCATCAAAGAAAAAAATATACTCACAGGGGAACAATGGGATGCACTCCTGACGAGCAACAGTCTTCACTCTCAACTCCAGGCCGTCCAGAGGGCCCACGACATCTCGACGGAACTTCGACTTCCGGTATCATCGTGGGCGGAGCCATCGACTTGATCTGGGGTGGTGGTGGTGGAGGGGGGGTGCTCTGGCTCTCCTAAATGTCAGTTCCTCAGGACTCAAATAAAGTTCTTGTCATGTCATGTCAGGGCCCCTTATGAATTCACTTAGGACGAGTGTAAGGTGAAATCCATCTTCTTTTTCCTCTCAGCCGATGTATTGGTGCTGCCCCGCCACCCTTCGAAAGCTTTCTATACCTTACGTGGTTATACATTTCCTACAAGATCGGAGACACGTCACCTGGTTTTGCATTGCCTCCGTGATCGCATCACCTTTGATCAAGCTACAATGGGATGTGATGACTAGAGGCCGGATTTTTTAGGCACTAAAAATCGCATTTTAGGCGGCAAAAATAGGTAGGCAAAACACAGTTTTAGGCCCCCAAAATCGTAAATATAGGCACAATAAATATTCGCAAAAGCTCAAATTTTCGAAGAAAGACGTGTGCGACCTGTGTCTACGACAGGAAAGCAAACAAATGTTATAGTTTATGATGGCACAAACGCGTCAATAGTTTAACATAGCCATGCTATCGTCCGTTTTCCCACACGGTTTCCAGAACACGGTCTCTTCTTTTATTGTCCAGCATTGGCGAGTTAAGTGTCCGCCACCGAATAAACACGCTTCTGGGTCTCTTTTTTTCGGCAAAACTAAGAAGAGCAGCCCAGGAGCCAATAGCCAGACCGCTAAAAGGCAAGAAGGATCTTTTAGCCTCGTATTGGCCGGGTCAAATCGCGCAGGGTCAATTTATCCTCTGTCTGGTGTTGGAGCGTTGCCAAAGTAGGTCACGCCACAGCTGCGCGTTGACGTCACGCTCCCCTCGCACGCTTCCCTCGCAGGTGCGCGCTGACGTCACTCTCTCCCTCACCCGCAGCATGCTCGCGGCAGCGCCCGCAGCTGCCGGCTGCTCCGCCCGCTCGCAACACCTCTGAACAGTGTATCGGAACGGAACGAAAACCGAAAACGAAAAACGAAAAAAAAAAACGATAATTTTGACCGGTACGAAAACGTTATCTATTATTTCGTTCCGGAGTGAAACCGAAATTTTTTTTATCGTTTTTCGGTTCACGCGGAAACTTGGCAATCCGAAACAACCGAGGTCATGCAACGTGATCAATAATGCATATCTCAGGGCACAGCACTAGCGCGTATCTCAAGGTAAAGGCACGAATTCCAAGGTAAAGATGTGTTGAAATTGCGCGAAAAACAAAAACAGTGGCAACTAGAGATCTTAGTATTAACTCATGCGGACTTTCCTGTGCCTGTGGCACATGCCAGCACGGAGGGGGCATTCTCGGCGCGGAAGTTTGTTTTATATGAACAGTGGTCTCACATATGAGAGTCGCGCTCCGTGATGGCTGCTTCTGAGATCATGCTCACTGCCTTGACGCAAAGCATTGAGCCCACTCAAAAAATTTCCTTTTCAGAAAGTCTACTATAACTTATAAGAGCATTGGTTTGCAGCTGATTTGTAGGAATTCGTGGATAGTTAATTATGCTCCTCTTAAGAACATGGGAAGAACGTGTTCTACCCTTGTCCCACTTCCTTAAGAGGAGCGTGAGTAACAGTACGACAAATACAATATTTTAGGGGCGAAGCTCTTCAAGGTCGACCTTTGTACATCACTCCCCCGGTGTCCCTCGGTGTAGCCACGCTAGTGTGATGACGATGACGTTGCCATCACGGCACACGACATGCAAGGTAACCACTATACGCCATGATGATGACGATGACACTGATTACGATGAAGAATAAGCGTGATCCAGACCACACATTCTCTTTCTGCCATGGATGAAAACGATCGTGAACGCGCTCTTCCCGCGAAAGGCAAAACGGCAACGCCGACAACAAGCCGCTACCCCGGTGCTGAGGACGTGGAAAGCGGTGGCTCAAAGGCAAAAACACATTACATATACTGTACACACGCGTTGACGTTCATTTACATGCGCGACCGGGCAATTTCACGGGTGATATACGGTAACAACGATCCCCAGTGCTTCGCCCACTTGTCATGATTCACTTCGTGGAAATGTTGGCTTTGTACTTTCTTGCTTATACTTTTTTTTGGGTCGAAGCTCCTAAGGGTGTGGGTCTGTACCTCCTCTGTAGTTGTAGTAGTAGTAGGTAGGTAGGTAGATAGCCACGTATAGTGGAATGTACGCACTCCACGTGATAAAGATGACGATGACGCAGTATAGTGGAATGTACCCACTACACGTGATAACGATGAAGTATAAGCGCGTTCCAGTGTCGTGGAATGTACCTACTACACGTGATAACGATGACGATGACGCTGATGACCATGAAGTATAAGCGCGTTCCAAACCACACACTCTCTTTCTGCCATGGATGAAAACGATCGAGCTTCGCCCACCATCATTCACTTCGTGGATATGGCGTGATTTTTTTATCGTTACTCTAACTTCAAATTTTTGCATAGAAATAAATAACGTTACGAAACGTTACGGAACATTTTTGTTCCTGAGCAGAAACGGAACGGAACTTTTTGCGGTGGAACGAAACTAAAACCGAAACGAAAAAAATTGGCCGCGTATCTGCGTGCTTCGCTGCAAATGTCGTCGAAAGACGATAGTCTTGTGCCGACTGCACTGCATGAGCGGCATGAGTACCACAATTTAATAGCTGGGCTAGCCGCTGGGCTCGTTTTTCGGACGTTTTCCGGGCACGCTTAGACGGACGCCGGCGTTTCTCCGCTGAAATTTGGTCGTCGGTCTTTTCTCTGCGTTCTCTGATCATGTCTTGTAGAGTAGGTCGTATTTCATCAAGCGGCCATATATGTTTTGCCTTGCCTGAGACAGCGCTCTTCTACGATGAATCAGCCGCATCTGGCTGGCATTGATAAAACAGAAGAGGACGCCATCTACAGCGCTACCGGGGAACATCGGCTTGTGTTGAACTATGCTGCTGCCAGGTGGCAGCACCACACCGTCGAAGTTAAATCACAGGGCGGAGACTTGTTTTGTTCACAGCGGCGCATTTCCAGCGCCGCGTAATAAACACTAGGATCTTTATAATTACGTATCTATAGATTTTGTTTTAAAGGAACACTGTGAATAGTACTAAGGTATTGATGTTGTGCCTCAGGTATGCGTAATATTTGATTTTTAATTGCCCACGCTCACCCGTATGAACACTTGCCCTTCGTTCAAGATTGGAGGTCGTAAGGCAGGGGGTTAAACTTTGGCCAGCTAGCTGAATCGTGCGACGTGCCGACAAACAGAGAAACAGACAGACAGACAGACAGACAGACCAAAATTTCTCCGTTCAGGTATCCCAAGAAAGACTATCGTCTTTAAAACATTTCGTTCCGACACCCTGCCTCTGAACGTGTCACTTCTCTCTCGCTTCACCCTCTCCACCGCCCGCAACGCTCGACCGCACGTCGAGTGGAAACACTCTTTCGGCTCGTTTATCTGCGATGACGCCCGTTTCAACCGGGTCAACGCCGTGCGCACCGCTGCTGCTTCGCACCCCATCAGGGTTCCCTTCGGGGAGATGGTCCTAGTTTTTCGATTTGGCTACAAATTTGGCGCTAAAATTAAATGGCATGGCTACTTTGGCTACTTTTAGCTTGAGTTTTGGCTCCTTTTGGCTGCCACCGAAGTCTGTGGGTCATGACAAGCTTCGGTATAAAAATTACGCGAACGCATCATAACTGATGTAAATGCCGCATTACTACCATCGCAGGCACAGTATACATCGTGCACATAATTGACGAGCATTCGATTTGACGTGCGCGGTGTACGTACGTGTCACCTTGCTTCGTGCGTTCATGTTTTTTCCACGCTGTAAAATTTTCCTTGACGCTGAATTACAACTCACCGAAACGCTCACGTTAATCAGTACTAGAGCAGACAGGGTGGCAGAGCTCTTCTTTGTTGCCACGAGCACCAAGTGACACCTTTTGCTACCCTCCAGACCGCGCTGCTAAGCGCTGTGCAAGCTGTCTAAGAACTGTGATAAAAATGTCACCGACGGCTACGAGAGTGTCTAATGCGGATTCAGAGCGCAGGTGTATTGGTGTTTTCATTTGGGGATATGTTGGGCGAATGCGCATGCATCAATTTGACGCGGCGCGGCAGGGAGTGTGAGTGTAGAATGGATCGGTTTTCGCGTCAACGTAATGTGAGGAACATTAACAGTCCGAAAGCGTTCCACACACACAGTGTCTCTTCGACAAAAGCGCTTCTTTTTCTACCTAGCCTCGCAGGTCAACCCACTTTTCCGTGTCCGTGCGCAACAGGCATACGTTACGCTGTCACAAGAAGCGCGAGTAGGCATGAAGCATTGCAAGCGCTAACACAGCGGCTCGCTACGCTCCACGTTCGCTTTTTTTCGTCTTCGTCCACTCTATCTGTTAAGCCAACGACGGAACTGACAAGGCCGCACCACGCAGGAACGAGCGCCTAAGAGCTGCGCTCTAAAAAAAATAAATAAATAAAATAAAAATACACGCATCTCCACGAAGTGAATCATGTGGAGTGGGCGAAGCACTGGGGATCGTTCTTACCGTAAATCACCCTTGAAATAGCCCGCTCGCGCATGTAAATGAGTGACAACGCGTGTGTACAGTATATACAATGTGTTTTTGCCGTTGAGCCGCCGCTTCCCTCGCCCTTGACTCCTGAGCAGCAGTTTTGTTGTCGGCGTTGCTGTTTTGCCGCTGCTTCCCGAGCTCTCGCCGCTGGGGTAGCTTGCTGTCTGCGTAGATGTTGAGCCGCCGCATGTCACACTCTCGCCACCGGAGTAGCAGCTCGTTGTCGGCGTAGCCGCTTTGCCTTTCGCGGGCGAGAGCGTGTTCACGTCCGGTTCCATCCATGGCAGAAATAAAATGTGTCGTCTGGAACGCGCTTATTGTTCATCGTCATCAGCGTCATCGTCATCGGGTACCTTGCATGTGCTAACGAGCTTATTCTTCATCGTCGTTGTCATCGTCATGGCGTATAGTGGGTACCTTGCATGTTGTGATGATGTGCATAGTGGTGTGTGGCCGTGACACCGTGGGAGATCTGGAAAGAGGCGGCTCGTTAGGAAGATTACTTTGTGACCACAAGCGAAGAGTGGTAATGATGATTGTGGCGGAGAGGAACGCGGACCACGAGAAAAGAAGAGCCTCGAGAGAACGAGCGGAACGAGAGCGGGCGGACATAATCCTTTTACCTATCTCACTTTTCATTTACATTGCATTTTATCCTCTTTTTTTTTATGTTACAAAACAAATCGGGGACGGCAGTTGCTCCAGTTCCTCGGTGCACCAGCGGCCTGCTGTGCGAGCGGCCTGGTGTGACTGTTCCAGCAGCGCCGAGATACCGTTCTTGGCACCTTGGTGCACCAGCGGCCTGCGGCATTAGGCGGCCTGGTGCGGGTGTTCGTGAGCGACCAAAAGCGACGCCGCAGCTGGAAGCGGCTGGCTAGCCACCAGCCAGGCACGGTAACAACCTGGGGGTCAACCGACTGTTGCGACTCTCTGCCGACCCTGTCCCAACCGGGGCGGACGCGGTGACAACGAGCCGTCGCGACCTTCATCGTCGGGCCACACAGCGACACCGTCGCGACAACGACCACCACGGTGACCACGACGACAGCCCTAAAGAGGTGAACGTACACTCTAAGCACGGTAACGTTTACTAAAGGTGCACAATTTCACAAATTTGTGTACTTATAAAATAAAAGTTATCTAGTAACCTTTGCAAAATTAACCTTTATTAAAAATGCACAAACTTATTTTTAAGACAGACGTCACAGAAATAACCTTTAGCACCGGTTCACAATATCGAGCGTTCTCACGTAAAAATAGAGGTTACGTTGCACAGTACACAGTATACTGTTGACACAAAACGGCTTGCAGGAGTTTTTATACGGACACTGCTCTGCGCCTCTTCTTTCCTTCGCTCTTCTTTCTTCGACGCATTCCAGGAGGTTACGCTCATCGCATGCATTGATCAGCCAGGTGTGCCGCAGCAACGGAAGCACGGCTTTCCACTCTTTCGGACTTGTTGCTGCGCGTGCCTAGCGTTTTTTTTTTTTTTTTTTCGCAATTCCTTGTGCGGTTTTATTAGCCGTCTACATGCAAATTGTAATGCTTAATCTTTTACGTAATTGGATCAAGAGAGGATACTTGTCTGTGACACACATGGCACAACTCATAATTAAGAATATCTGTCAATCACCTGATCTTCTTAATTGCTCGTTTATGGGCAGACCCCATTTGAACGACTCGATGCTTGTGGTGAAAGGTGTGACGTTATGATGCATGCGAGCTCTAAGCCAACTCCAAAGGACATTGTTTTCTGTTTTTTCGTGGGATGAGGAAAACGTACATCTCTTGCCACAGACACCGCAACTGTCGTGCTCTAAGCAGACATGCCCCAGAATTATTCCAAAGCTCCAGCGTGTGTATTCAGAAAGGGGCAGGCCACATGACATGCCCCGTGAACGTTCTCGTCACTCTATGTACATATGTGTACACAGCATAATAAAGGCGCAGAAGAAAGTACGAAAGATTAGGCGTGCGCACGCTTCTTTTGCTAGGCGACACTTGGCTGGGCCGATCATGCGCGGAGCAACTGTTCCGGAATGTGTCGAAGAAAGAAGATCGGAAGAAAAAAGAGGCACATACCCTTTGTTTGACGACACCTGGGTTGGTGGAGCATAGGTAGAGCGGTTACACTGAATGGAGCCCCCTGCAAATAACATGTGATCAGAATCGTGCTTCTCCTAAAGTTTACTCATGTGTGCGGCATACCATACCTGCTGGCACGTTGCGCATAAGCAGGACGATGAAACCCAGAGGGCAGCCAAAAAGAGGGTGATTTTCAGTCCTTTACTTTTGTCGCTTGGGCTGTGCGTGGAATGTTTGCATTTCTGTAATGCTACTAACTCACTCAAACCATTAACACATACGCGCAGCATGTATAACAATACACGTGCAACTCCTCCTACTTTCTCCTTTGCTGTGACCCAAATGCACTTTCTTTATTTTGTTCAGGTGATATGCTTTTTAATGGTTCAACAGGTATCTGTGGCACAGTTTGAAAAAAAGGAAGCCTTTGCCCACAATATCACACGTAATTGCATTTTTAAAAAAATATATATATATATTTTTTTTGCGTGGGTGCAAAACACGAAATTGATAGTGATAACAACTTTGGCAATGTAGGGGCATTGTTCGAGCTTCCTGAGCATGTGCTGTAGAACACAGCTTGTGAAGGCGTACAAGACCATGTACCTAAACGAAAGGTAATGTTAAAGAAAAATTTAAAAAAGAAGACCAAATCAAGTATTGTACAAAAATTGATGTGCATAAGGAGTTGTAGGAGAAAAAACGTGAACCATTCTAAAAGAATGCATACTTTATTGATTTCATGCCTTCAAAGCAAAAGGCATCAAAGTTACGTGATAGTCATCGATACACATAAGTTTATTGATTACTTTTTCAATATTGGTTCAGGGATTGCCTAGCTGATAGAAGGCCACCGGTATTCAAAGCGTTTCTCCTTGCTTTCACCTGTGGTCAGCAAAAATTTACAGAAGCAGGTGGTCAGGACCTGCAGTAAAACCTCTTGATGCACGCACAATCATGTTTCTTCAGACAATATATCAGTTGCTGATTCCGCATTCTCCTCGCTGGACAGTGGATCCTAAAAGAAGAGTACAGTTGTTTTACACTATGGCAACGGTTACTGCCACATTGCGCACAACTGCTGATAACATGCAATGTAAGACATATACTAACACCCCCCCCCCCCCCCAAAAAAAAAAAAAAAGAAAACAAGGGGGTGTCACTTGACCAATACATAAGCGCTCCTAAAATCTAATATCCTGTGCAATACGTTTATCCGAAAACAAAAATTCTGAACTGAAAAAGTACGTTAATCCCACATGTAATTTGCTTCTCTTTAGCACAAGAGTCAGCAAACTATAATGTAAGAGACAGTTTCGTCGCAGAAACACGGCACCAGGTGATTAGAAACAGAAATTGTAAAATCAACATTTTTTAGTAATAGTATCTGAAGTTTCACGTCCCAAAACCACGATTTGATTATGCGAGGCGCCGTAGTGGAGGGCTCCGGAAATTTTGACCTTCTTGTGTTCTTTAACGTGCACTGATATCGCAGAGTACACGGGCCTCTACCATTTCGCCGCCATGAAAATGTGACCGCTGCGGCCGGAATCGAACCCGCGACCTTCGGGTCAGCAGCCCAGCACCATACCCACTGCTCCACCACGGCGAATCAAGGTTTTTCAGTGACCATACTTAGCATTTCACGTGGAGATTTAATATGTTCGTACCTAATTGTTTTCCTCAAGGAGTATATTCCACGTGGCAGTTCATATTCTGGGCTGCACCGAACGTAAGTCATATCGGCGTCGGGAAGTTTCCAGCTGCCTGGAGATCCTCGCAGCATGCCTTGGGAAGGATGTATGCTGTAAACAGTTTCAACGCAAGACAATTAATATGGCAAAAAAAGAAATAAAATACATTTTTGCTGTTTACGTACCTTCAAACATTCCGGCTATGACAGTTACATAACATGTATACCGATTCAGCTTTTCTAACCACGATGGCCCCTTGCTTTCACCATAGAACAGAACTAGAACAACAACAAAAATTACCCTATTGTAAAGAGAACAGATTCACATCGCCACAGAACCAAGAACATCGAAAGACATACCAACCACAGCAACCATGTCCCTCTTCTGACTCCTACTTTGCACGATTGCTGGCATTCGTGCTATCTGAAATATAAGACTGACAATTTATTTTTTCTGACACGACCCACCTCTTGCAGTAGCGGAAGCGTGGGCATGAATTCAAGTCATCTTAATTTTGAACACCCGTACATTGCGATCTGTATGAGTGCTACTATTGAACGAAGATGACTACGGTATCTATTTGTGGTAAGGTTTCAAGTCAAGATCAACGCACAGAAAAAGTTTGACGGAAGCCCGTCTGGTGGGGATGATACATCGTGAAGGCAGAAAACCCGAAACATTGAGCCGACCAAAGCAAAAATTGAACACGCACACTCACGCGCGCGCGCATGCTCGCACGCACAGAAAGAGAGAGAAACGCGCGCGCACACATACACACGCTCACACATACACACGCTCACACAAACACACTCACTCACTCATGTACACACACGCACAAGCACCCGCACACATGCACACAAACACGCACTCGAAAACTCGCTCGCTCGCTCGCTCACTCGCACGCACGCACGCACGCACGCACGCACAAACACGCACAAACAAACACACACACACAAACGCGCGGGTACATATATGTACACACACGCAAACATACTCATCCACTCACACACACACACACATCAACACAAACGCGCGCGCAGACATATCCACACACGTACACACACACACGAATGCCCGCACACACACGCAGACGCACTCACTCTCACACACATACACGCACATACACACACACGCACGCACACACAAACGCGCGCTCACACATATGCACACACACGCACGCGAAAACACATTCACTTCCCCCCCCTCACCCACACACACACACACATACACAAACACAGGTATCATCTACCTGCGACCAAGTCGTGACAAAAAACCCAGAGGAGCAAGTTAGTGCGCACTCAGAAATCTTCTGGGCAGCGCTGATATGGGGCACTTTGTTGATGCTGGCAACAGTATTTCACACCGTGATTGCAGGCTTCAACGAGCAATTTCAAGGTACCAACACGATGACAGCAAGAAGGG
The DNA here is from genome assembly GCA_030522465.1 of Rhipicephalus appendiculatus. Taxonomy (NCBI): domain Eukaryota; kingdom Metazoa; phylum Arthropoda; class Arachnida; order Ixodida; family Ixodidae; genus Rhipicephalus; species Rhipicephalus appendiculatus. Next base: position 32,098 of record JALIZH010004176.1, on the reverse strand, counting down.
CTAAACTTCTGTCCTTCATGCTTCTCAGATAAACTGGAAAGATAACAAATGATCTTGGTCGGATGTTTGATAATATACGCCCAAACACCCGCCTTGTAAGGACAAACGCGAACTGAATTCTGCCAATAACAATGCATTGCATAAAACATGACATCAGTTATTTTTCTGAAATGGCCCACCTCTGACCGTAGCGTACGCATGAGCGTAAATTCTTGCAAGCACGTGACATAAACACACATACACAAGCAAATAATGCACTGAACAAAGAACATTACTTACGTGTAGATCATATTGGCTGCTGTCTTCGGCCACCGTAACAACGGATGCAACACGTTCGATAATTGCCAGTCTCAGACAGGCGAAGAATCGGCAATGCAGCTCGTTGCAACGGACGCGCAGCGCACTGAACATGTCCCCGTTGCATTGCCTCGTGGCTGATTTGCAGCGGATCGCGCGTTTGCGAGTGTGTTTGCTTACTGTGTCACCAGGTACGCGTCACTCACGTACAAAACACCATTAGGCAACGCACGTCATCAAAACGAGGAGCGTAAAACCTGGTTGAATCGATGAAACAAAGAGCAGCACAAGCGCGACTTCAAATGCTTCAAACACCACACCAACCGCCTCTCATTCGAATGCCCTTCCCGGCATACACCTCAAGCTATGCAAAGCCTCAGAGAGATGACGCCGTCTTTCCTTCGATGCGGTTGAAACTGGCTGAAACGGCGCCAGTAAGACGCCACATTTGTGAGTCACGCCATCACCGCGAGCTCACACATCCCTCTATGCGCTCACACTGGAGCGGCCGTCGCATGCTGTTTTGTGAACTTAGCGGCATCTTTTTCTCCTGTGTTGGCAAATTGATGACGGTTAAGCGTGTATGGTGCAATGCTGTGACCTGACGTTTGCTGCACATTACGGCCAGTTAACTTTCGCCAGAAAAAAAGACGAAAAAAAAAAAAACTAAACAGACAAGACAACAAGAAAATTCGGATAAATTGTATTGCGAGTCTCGGAACATATTTTTCTCGCTCCACGGAATTATTCTTCGATCGCATCATTATAATTTTTTGGGTTGTTGTGTCCATGTCTGTTTGGATTTTATGCCACTTCTTTAATTACGTGTGAAGTGGGCTCACTTTATTCAACTGCAGTTTTAATTCATACCCCACCACCACTTGCAACAGTATCCCGCAATCTAATATCGCTGCTACTCTTATTTTCTTTTCTGCTGTTACCGAATACCCGTTCTGTTTATACATTATCCACTATTCAACTGCTAAAGCCAACCTTGAACAAGAAAGATCGCGATTTGACACATTGACCAATAAACTTCCACTCCATAGTGTAGGTCCCCTGACGGATGAGTCACTGCGCTTTTATAAGTTACAATCTAGAGGTTACAATGCCTGTGGCGGTGCTTTAGCTTTTAAAATGGCATGCTTCTATCAATATAACCTTTATGTGAGGGGTAAATGAAGAAAACACAAAGATAAAATTGTTGTAACAGCCATGTAACCTATAAACTATAAGTTACTTGCCGTTTTATGCTGTCCTAAACGTTACCGTGATAAGAGTGTATCAGTGCGCGACACGTCGCGAAAGAAGACGGATGGTTGCCGAACAGTATTTTGTCCGTAAATATTTTGTGTGGCTTGTAGTATTGTCGATAAAGTCGTCCGTGTTTCATGTTGAAGGCCCTAACTGCTGAGTCATTTTATGAACGGATCCTGGGCCCAAACCTAATCGCGTTTCCATCACACATGTTCTGTGCCGGACGACGGACAACGCACGACGGACAAGCCTAGACCTTTAGGTATTTCGCCCCTAAAATAAAATAGAATGAGTTAAGCTAAGGATTGCATATGACAGAGTGGATATTAAGGTATATGGCAAATTAAAATTTGAGTCATATACTTCGCGCAAATTGGTATGGACACCAACTACCTCTAAGAAACCCGTTGTATTGGGATTGTTGCGGCACTTGAGGAAGCAGGTCTCAATCAGGCTCTTTTTACATGGCTTCAGCAGCGCAGAAAACACAAAGCTCACGTGAGGAATACGCCTGTGCACGCGAATGCCCAAAACGTATTTAAAAGTGATTGCTTTAAGCTAACGGTTGCATATGTGAAAGTGGACATTTGGTATCTCATAACTTCAGATATGCTGAAGGACCGCGAACAGCTGGCGTGTTGACGTCAAGTTCTGCTCGGCGCACATTCTCCCGGTCCTCTCTCCCGTTGCGCGAGCTGTGCGTCGGGCCACACAGCGCCCGCCTCACGTAGAGCTGCCCAAGTTTTACAGCGAAAGCTGTTATGAGATCACAACAAGGGTCGTTTTTGCGCCGTAGTTGTCCGCCGCCGCCGCCACCCGTCACCAATATCGCACGAAATAAGAAAAAAACTAGATAAATAAAAACACCTATGACCGAATGGGAATCGGACCTGGGTCCTCTGCGTGGCAGCCCAGCACTCAACCACTGAGCTAAGCCGCTGCTGGAAACTGCGGTGCAAACTGACCCTATGCAGGCTTGATGTCGGGTAAGGAATTGCGTTAACGTGTGTTGTAAAGCGTTTTGGAACAGTAAAGTAACAACAAGGCGTCACACAACGCGAATTGCGTAACGAGTATGTCGTTCAGTGCTCCATCCCATTACAAAGCCTCCAGCATAATTCTTCATCGTCGTCAGCCACAGCATCAGGTAAGTGCACATAATGTATTACAAGTGTGTAGCGGGTACCGCGCTTTTCCGAAGAATGACGAATAATGACATAGTAAACGTTTCCCCACTACACAAAAATTATGATTTATGGCGTAGTGGGTACCATGCCAGTGCGCTTGTAGTAGTTGCCCCAAGAGTGTTTAAAAAAGGCTCTAGAAATGCCGCTCTTCCAGCTTTCGCTGTGACTCTGCTGCGCATTCCACGCAGGCCTGGCGGTTTTTTTTTAACATGAACGCTTTTTACTACCAGTTTTTCCACCTTGGTATTAGGTCAAGCATCCCATGATAGTGAAATGAGCGATGACGAACGATATGAATACAAGCTCGCGGTGATCGTTTTGCTAATAGAGTAAGTGTAATGTGGTGATGTGCGCGAAAAAGATCAGCAGTCCTCCGGTGTGATGTGCGCTAGAAGGAGAGAACGAGGACACTGGCGCACGGGCAAGAATGCGCCACTGCGGTGAGCTTGGGAGGCGTAGGAGAAGCAGAAAGGAGAGGCAGACGGTCTTGGGTGTTCGACGCGGTCGGGTTACCGGGCCCGAGTGTCAACGCTCTGGGACGCGGTCCACGCGTTGTAGCTGCGGGCTCAACGTGGCCGCTGACGTCCCCTGTCTCCAAGGCTTTTCTTCAGCAAGGCACAAGGTGCCTTGGTCAGCCTCCGCAAGCCATCCGTGGCCTCTTCAAGACCAGCCTTCGCCTTCGCCTCTTCGCTTGCCACCTCGCATCGACCTGCACGTTCGACTCCTCGACGGGTGAGCCTGTGTCGGCCTATAGACTGACCTTATCCTACGACGGTTAGCTTATGAGGAACTTTTGTCGGTGCATTCTTCCACTTCGTTTGCTTTGTTTACTGTGTGCGTGTGTGTGCTTATTTGTTTTTACCATGTTTTCATAAATTGTCGTTTGAAACCTGCAAACAGCCTCGCCATTTTCTTGCGGACGTTGTCGTAAGCGACGCAACGTACTCCGTCTAATTTAAATATTCTAAAACCTCATCACAGTAAGAGCTCGTTTATTCGACCCTTGTTAATTCGGAAAATAGGATAATTCGGACGTGTTGCCTGGTCCCGGCCAGCGTATGTCTAGTTCAATGGAGTCAAACTTTCGTCAATTCGGTTTCGTTAAATCAGTGATTTCTGGCCGCAACCCGGTCTATTCAGACGACCCTCGCGACGTGCCGAGCACGGACCGCCCCAAATCTGCGATGCAAAAGAGTGAACACGGAGGTGAAAACGGCGTTCGCAGAGGCAGCACTGTCCGCATTGCAATCTTCATCAATTAGTGACCACGATTTTGTCCATACGCGGATCCGCCACTCAGGGGCTTCGTTTTAACTTGATGCAATGCGCGCATAATGTCACAAAAGTTCAAACATGACGGAAGCTGTTGCCAATGAGGAGCTTTGAGCAGTGGTGGGCCTTCCGGTATAAAACCCATTTGTTACATTGCGATAGGCGAACTATCAGTCGCTGGCCTTCTTGCTTGCGAAAAAACTATCTTTGCGTGCGCGGGGTGGTGGTGGAAGTACGTAATAAGTGAGTTTTGCAGAGAACGTTTCGGGCTGATTAAACACAGGAGTGTCGCGCCGTGGTCGTGCTAGTACGAAGTCATAGGATGACCCATATTGCGGCTTTTACTCTGCTCATAAGCAAGATAACTAGAGAACTTACGTATTCATCAAGGAAATGAAAATGTAATTATGTAGCAGACACTTGTTTATTGCTTGTTTGATACTTTAGATACTTCGCGTTCGGTTAATTCGGACTTTCTATCCAGTCCCGTCATATCTGAATTAACGAACTTTTACTGTAGTATATTACGATTAGGCGTCCCATAGGTTTGAAACATGAAATGGATGCCATAACGTACACCACGTCAACTCGGGTAATACGGCACTGGTAAATATTGGCTAGTTAAAATTCTCAAACTGTTCGCCACTTTTCGCGAAAGTTGCATTGGGTTGGCTATACTTTCGCTTAATGTAACACAGTCGTACCCCATTATAACAGTACTCAAGCGCCACGAAAACTTCATTGTTGTAACCGATAATTGCTATAACCGGGTTGCACGAAAAAAAATCTAAATAGGGGAACGGCAGGTTCTTGTGAGAAAACCATAATACCAGATGAGATATACCAGCAGACATCAGTGATAAAGATGACAAAGCTGCCAAATTTTCGGACGTACTTGAAAATTCGGATGGTTCGACGGGACTGCCGCTAGCCACGTAGAGTCAATGTATGACGTCTGAAGTTTCAAACGGCGAAACTCTCTCGAGTTTCAACTTTTTACAGAAATTTCATATCCTAAAGTGCATTAACAGAAGCGACCGCCGCTTCCGCGCCATCGAGGTTTCCAAAAGTCATCTTTGTCGCGATGCCGCAACGCTATGCAGGAAAGCATATTGCGAATCCGAAGGTGCGCTGAGGGACGTTGGGGTTGCGAGGAGGGTTTGAGCAGCTTGAATTTCTCGTTTTCTTCTTTCTTCTCAAGGATTGGCGTTGAATTATGCCTTTCAGCACAGACACCCAAGAGCCAGAATTCATTGTTATAACCGATAATGCAGCATGCAGGCATTGCTGTATGCGGGTTAATTCACCATAGAAAACATACAGAACTTTACGGTGCACCAGCTGCTCATTGTTATAACCAACATATTGCTAAAAACGCTATTGCTATAAGTGGGTTCGACTGTATGTCAGCTATCATGACACGTAGGAAACGCATATCTACCACTGACCAACTAAGTGCTCCGCCCAGTGCGGAGGTTTGTCATAAGGCGGACATTAAATGCCAGCTAAACGCGATAGCATTGAAGAGCCCGTGTTGCAGAATATACATGGTCGGTGTCGATGGCTGTGGGCTAAAAATCGGCGCTGCGCGTAAGTGACGAGCAGCAATTGTTCAAGTAAAAAAGTCACGGCTGCAGCTTGAATCAAACCCAACATGGATCACAGATATCAGCACTGGCCGAGGTGATTTGTTGCCGCCACCAACCACCTGGCTCTGTATCCTCTGCCGTCAGCCACGGCTCTGGTGACAGCACAGCTCTTTCAGAACATTATATGAGCAAGTCACATGTACAATAAGGCTATTGCACTCTGCTGTTGAAGGTGGAAGTTAAGTATTTTTCAAGTTTCTCGGTGCCCTTGTTTCATTGAAGCCCGATCGATACCGCCTATTGCCTGAGGGAATTCTTAATATTCTACGTTTTTCCTTAGGTCTCAGGCTGCGAGGTTGGGCCAGGACCTGGGTGTTGTGCCAACACCATTTCTCTGCGACAGGTGCGAGAAGGCCTTCGCGAGGCGCTTCGACATGGTTGCCCACCTCCGAACCCACGCCCAAGAGAGGTCGTACGAGTGCACCATTTGCGGGCAACGGTTCAACGCACTGTCCAACCTTCAGCGCCACTAGAAGGTGCACTCAAAAACTCAAGGCCTCACGTTTGCCCTCACTGCAGCAAGTGCTACGAGAGGAGAGATTATCTGAACGTGCATGTGGCCACACATGAGAAAGAGCGGCGGCACGCGTGCCCGGAATGCCGTCGTCTGTTCAATCCGAGTAACCTGAATTGTCACATGCACGCCAAGAAGTATGCCTTCACTTCTCAACATTGTCGGAAGGAATGCGCAAGTAGGCGGGACAAGCAACGGCATGTTCAAGCGATGCACGTCGGTAAGAACAACAAGTGACTTTGTGCGTCGTATCATGGACTGCCAGTGGAGAATCGTGATTCTCGCACTGAGTGCGGGCGCAATAATATTTAGGCAACAACGGTGTAGCAAGCGAAACGCCTGTTGACGAAATGATTGAACCCTATGGATCGGGTTATAATAACAATTCTACATGTTTAGGATGGATAGATTGTCAAGTACGAACATTGTATAAAGTGGACGGGAGGATGACCACCGCCGTAGCTCAATTGGTAGTGCATCGGACGCGTTATTCGAAGGTTGCAGGTACGGTCCCTGATGGCGGCAAGTTATCTTTTTCGTCCACTATACTTTCCGCGGCTTGATTGTCTGTTGGCTGTCATTAAGGTTGTTTCTAACAAAAAAAAAACGAGACCTTAAATTCTCCTTTCGTTCAGTGATGTACGGAAGTATTGCGTACCTTTGCTGAATTTTCTCTTAGTTCATTGTTTCCAACTCGTTCAGTAGATATAACATGTAGGAACACCTCACCTTTTTTGCCCCTCCTGTAAGCGCCCTAGGAGGGGCTACATTATAAATAAATAAATAAATAAATAAATAAATAAATAAATAAATAAATAAATAAATAAATATTTATTTATTTATTTATTTATATCTTACAAGTAAATGCATTTTTTGAAAACAAAGCTCCACGTTACATAGGTATTTTTATTTGCCATCTTACATAGCGGAGAATGTGTGAGAAATCTCACAATATGACTACCTTCGAAATATTATGTACTGCGTCTCGTCTTGTTCTTTTTTCCATCACGTTTCTCCCGCTTCTCGCGCTTCTTCCTCCGGTTACCTTTTCCTGTGCATGCTGTTGCTACACCACAACAATTTGGAAAAGGTTCGCCTTCTCCATAGAAAGGAAAACAATTCGGGTCATTCCGTGGCGGGCACCTGTCAAAGGTGAGATGAGCACAGATGATCTACAGCGCATATAATCTTCAATTTCAATACGGTACATCAATTTCAAATACGGTTTTATATTCTGCAGATAATGTTTGCTGAAAAACTGTGAAAATTACAGCAAGCCTACGTGCGATATCCGTTTTCGGCCCACATTCACGATTGTGTGAATATGTGCTTGTGCCTATCATAATGCTCCTGATATTCCCCAGCTTCTGTAATACATTCGTTTTCTAAGTAAAACGTGTGTCTTCTACACTCACTATAATTTAATTTGATCTCTCTAGTGCAAAACACACACACACACACACACACACACACACACACACACACACACACACACACACACACACAAAATAGATCTTAGGGTTGTCTCAAGGAAGTATTATGTGTTTCACGGGTCTTGGACGTGGGAAACAGGCATTGACCCGAATGAGTAAGGTTTTATCAAACAGTCATCACGTGCATTCTTGACTTACTGGCTCTTAATTTCGTTTTCATCTTGACCCACTCTTTGCACTGGAGTGAATTTGACGCACTTTGGAAGCATCAAATAGCTAAACATCGTCATAAATACTTATGCGCTGCTGATTTATCAAGCTAAAGTTTTTTAGATGTGAAGCATCTTATGGCGAAGCTTAATCCGGTGGTGGTGTGCGGCGTGGCCTCCCTTACTGCGCATGCGCAAACCCTCTCAAAAAAAATAAAAAAGACCTCCTCTCCCCCCTCTCTCTCCTCTAGGCATCCCTCCCCGCGGCAACCACACCCTCAATGCGCATGCGCCTCCCCTCCTCTCTCCCCCTCCTGTGCTCCCCCTCTCTCTCCTCTAGGCATCCCTGCGCGCGCTCCCACTGCGCATGCGCGTCCCCCCCCTCTGTCACCTCTCCTACGCTCCCCCCTCTCTCCTCTAGGCATCCCTGCCCACAGCGTCCACACCCCACTGCGCATGCGCGTCCCCCCCTCTCTCGCCGCGCGACGCCGACGCAGGCAGCGTCTGCTAGCGAGTTTCTTGGTTGAAAAAACCGACTGCTCGCGCTGCACAACCGTTCACTGTCCATCCCGTATATATGGCAATGGATCTTGACCTCCAAGGTGGTGCCGGTGAGAGATTTCTCCTGTGCGTTGTTGAACAATAAAAATTCGCAGCGTGCGCGTTAACTAAAAGCGCACTGCGGGTCTCTGTGTCCAGTCGGTGTCTTCTGTCTCTCATTGCCCATTAGCAGCGATTGGCATGTTCCAGTAAGAAACACCGCTCCATCACTGCGTGCTTTGCGCCTCCTCAGTTTTCTCTCCTGCGCAACGCTGCGATAGCGCCAGCGTCAACGCCACCGCCTGTGTAAGCGTTAGCGCCCGCTGCTTCACATCTACACATGGTTCCCTTTAGCGGGAGATGGTGTAATTTTTTTTTATTTTCTTGACCTTCGTCGGAAATCTTCACCTGCCGAAAGCGCTATTGTCTCCCAGGATTACATTATTAAATAATTGCAAATGGTAGTCGCTGAAGCCATTCGTGTATCTTTTGTTTATAACAACTTTCCAACACGTACTAGGAAGGAGTACGTGCTGTGACAACTTAAAAAGGCACGTTTCACTTCATAAAGTAAATAAAAGATGTAGTCTCAATGTATAAAAGTAAAGGGCAAGCAACTTAAAGCAGGATTGTAGGTTAGTATTCAAAGCTATCTGCACCAAAATTTGATAAAGGGGTTTACATACACTTCAAATTGAAGGTTCCCATCGACGCAGGTTTCATTACGGCAGGGTGTTCCGAGGGCTATACTTTCACCATTTTCTAGCAGGGTATCATTGCTTGAGAAGCATCTCTCTGTGTGATTTAGAGTAAACATTACCATCGCGATGACAAGACATGAAAAAATGTGTTATTCTTTAAATCAAGAGATGTTTAAAAACAGCAACCCTCACTCAAGTGAAGTTACTGAAATGAATCCACAGAGTGGTATGTCTGTGTGGCTCAGTTTATTTAAATAGCTACGTTGAACAATCTTCAGTTTACAATATTCCAGCGAAGTACAATACGGAGTAATAATAGCCTCCTTACATCGTCCTTAGCCTCGTCAGAACTATCGGCTGCTTAGCTATTTTAAACTGTATGGTACTACTCATAAAAATGTCGCATTCCCACGAAGTGAATTATGAAGGGTGGGCAAAGCACTGGGGATCGTTCTTACCGTAAATCAACCGTGACATTGCCCACTCGCGCATGTAAATGAGTGACAACGTGTGTGTACAGTATATACAATCTGTTTTTTCCGTTCAGCCACCGCTTCCCGCGTCCTCAACGCCGGGGTAGCAGCCTGTTCTCGGCGTTGCCGTTTTGCCTTTCGAGGGTGAGAGCGCGTTCACGATCATTTTCATCCATGGCAGAAAGAGAATGCGTGGTCTGGAACGCGCCGATTCTTCATCGTCATCAGCGTCATCGTCATCGTCACGGCGTATAATGGTTACCTTGCATGTGATGTGCCGTGATGGCAGCGTCATCGTCATCTGGCTACGGCGGACAATGGTGCGAACGTGGGACAGGCCTCGTTCATAAGATGCTTCGCATCTAATACACGAAGAAATTTCCTAATGTACATTAAAGCAGAACTTCCCTTGCTTGAGCTGAATCATTGAAGCTTCAACGTTGGTCCGCATGTGGGCGTACATATTTTTTGGAAAGTATTGACTAGCATGATTAGCACAGAAAGAGACCACAGATCCTAACCACAGATCCCAAGTCCTCACCACTACAGAAAATCAAGTAATAGTCGATGTAACGACAAACCTAATAATAGAATTATTTAAAGCGTCCTCCAACCGTTTGTCAATCTTGCCAAGGTAGGAATCACTATGAATTGGAGCAAGAGTGTGAGTGAGTCCGAGTGAGTCGACTCATGAGTGAGTTCGCCGACCTATGTGTGTGACACATACCCGTTTACCACGGGCCATCATAAGCGGGTATGCACCACAGGTGATTGACAGTTTTACCTATCCCGGAACGGCGGGGACAGACATTAGTAACTTAAATGTGAGCGCGTTAAAAGAAACTGACAACGGCAGCGTAGACCCGACGAATGCAAACATAAAAATCGGAATCTCAGCCGCAATCGAACCCAAGCGTTCTGCTTGGCAATCAGGTATTCTACCACAGAGCCATGTCAGGTCTTGAAACTGCTTTTAAAAAAGACACCATGCAGGCGTAAGGTCGGTGCAACTTCAGTTGTGGTTGCAGTCCTGGCTATCTAATTTTATAACATAGCATTAAACATTACATATGTAAACTTATGACACAGACGTCATGCCGCGCTAAGGTCAACTGTGATTCCAATATTGACTCCACTTTTATAGCAGTCTAATAAGCTTTACATCTCTATTCCTATGATTCAGCACGCTATATTCAAGCGTTAATTGCTCGACCCCGGGTGGGACATTCCCATCGACGTGTGATATTCACATCGTCGCACCGTAAAGCGCACTTCGTTTCTATAATACTGACGTCTGTGCTCTAACGTGAGTGCTGACATATTGTCAGGCCATAAGTTACCCACTGTAGCCACCAGTAGACACCAGTTTGGTAAAAGTTCCTGGTAAGGCCACGATGTGCACACAGCTACTGCACTTAACGTCGATTCACCTCGTAATACTTGCTTCAAAGCTAAAGATTCAGCATACGTTTCAGCATTACGCTTCGCGTAACCAACACCACGGACTAATACATAAAACCTTTCAGCGTACCACTGCTGGTGCTGGTAGTGTGCACGTTAGTGGTGGCGTCGTTACACAACTATGAACAACCAGCTCTCACATTTGAATGTTTCCTAGATACGTGAATGCGTATAAAATTTCTGCATATGTTTACTGAGTACTACATCCATCCGCCTCCAAACGTTATGCTCATTTTAAAAGTGCCACATAGGAAACTTCTTGACGCACGCTTCGCTTATCATTGATTCCCACGGTACGTGGGATCTGTCGAATTTTTTGTGCCAACAATCCGGGTCAAACCTGCGACAAGTAGTATATGAATAACTGCTACAAAAATGTCTCGATATTCCAGTGGAATGCCAACAGTCTTCGAAGGAAGTGTGCTGACTTTCGCAAACTACTTGTGCAGTATAACTTTCCAGTACTTTGCATTCAGGAGGCTGGAATGAATGACGATTTCCGCCTCTCGAACTACGTGATATACAAGTCATCTCGTCGAGGTGGGGTCAGCAGAGTGCACCTGTGTGTCAGAAAGGATCTACCGTCTTATCAAGTTCAGTCAAGCAATTCTGACTTTCCGGAATTCATCGCATGTAAGGTATCGTTTGGTAATCTGTGCGTAACAGTGATTAATATCTATCTACAACCTTCAAGCCGTATTCCTGTGGAAGAGCTAGTAGATATCTTCAAAATTTCTAGTTCTAATGTCTTTATATGTGGAGACTTCAACGCACATAACATTATCTGGGGCAGTGATCGCTGTGATGCACGTGGTAACGTTGTAGAGAGCGCTATAGACAGGTGCAATTTGACTGTTTTAAATGACGGATCACCAACATTCCTTCGCGGGTATAATTATTCAAGCTGTATAGATATAACATTATGTTCACAAGATCTAGTGAATGGTGTGGGATGGTCAACGGATGTGGAAACACGCGGAAGTGATCATTTTCCAATCCTCGTAAAACACTCTAGCATGCGGAGTGATGACATCAGGCGCTACAGCAGACTGACGAACTGGAAAGCTTTTCGGTTTCGCCTAAGCAGTCAACTTAGTCCACATACAAGTGTTAAAGAATTTACGGAATTTTTACAGGATAATGTGAGCATATGCACCAAAAAGGTTCCAATTCCAAAAGACTACGCTGCAGTTGACGGAGAATACGAACACCTCAGAGCCATCCGACGCCGGTCTGAAAGAGCGTACCGACGGAGCGGTACCATAGAAGCATACAAAAGCGCTCAAAAAATGCACAATGTCATGTGTAGACGCATGGAAAATTTAGGAAAACGACGCTGGCGTGGTTTCTGCGGCACGCTTTCTCCTCACACACCTGTTCCGAGAATATGGTTTGTAATTCGAGCATTTGACGGCCCTGTAACACAGAGTTTCCCATTTCGTGCCCTCGCTTTAGCCCTGGACACACGAGAGATAATTGTGGCAGATGATTTTTGTGAACTAATCTGCAGGCCCGGCTCTACATCAGATTGTGCAATATTTAATAATTCTGTTGCGTTAGCAAAGCAGAAAATTACCGCTTGCTATTGGGCACAACATCCTCAACTTGACCCCGCTTTCAAATTAAGCGAGCTGCAATGTGCAATTGCTTCATGTCGTCAAAAGTCTGCTGCTGGGCCTGATGGCATTACTTACAATATGCTAAGAAACCTCGGGCCAAGAGGCACAAAAGCTCTTTTAGACATTTATAATAATCTATGGACAGAAGAAATAGTACCACAACCTTGGAAAGTTGCTCGAGTTATTCCAATTTTAAAACCTGGAAAGACGCCCTTGCGCCTTGATTCTTTTCGTCCGGTCAGCTTGACAAGCTGCTTATGCAAGGTAATGGAGAAGATGATTGACGCTCGACTTTAGTGGTGGTGCAACGAAACGGATGTGTTGTCCAACTACCTAGCCGGTTTTCGAAAACAGAGATGCACAATGGATGCTATTCGCCTCGTGTGCGACCGATGGCGGCGCTGCGAACGGCGCTCCGGTGACGCAAGGGCGGGGATTCGGCTTTTGTCGTCTGCTACGCTCTGGCTAAAACAGCAGCATTTTCGTTATAGTTCGCTCGCGTCGCACGGCGTTCCTCGACTACTAGCTGCATTTTCTTATGATATTTCTTGAGATGACTGCTAGCATTACATGAGTTTATGAAACGTTAACATTTAACATATCTTCTGTATACCGACAGCCATCGCGGTCAGGTTCATGCCACCGAGTTCGTAGCGTCGCTCACTGGGCTGGATGGCGTTGAAATAGCTTACGTGAAAGCGCGAACGCCCCCGCCAAGTGAGTTAAAGAGAGTCTGCGCTGCTTTGAAATTGAAGCGCGATCAATTTTGAGGGCTTCTTCGCAAAAATCAGCGTGTGTAAACAGACTTGAGTTGAACAAAAATTCACGCTCCACTCCCAATTGTAGTCATGTGCACTTGTGCAGACACGACAGCCGACAAAATGAAATCGATAAATTCATCGACCAGCGGGTTATTGCGGGCCACTAGCACAGATTGGGCGAGCTGGATGCAAATAAGATCGCTCGGAACGAAACGCCAGCAGTGGTGCGCGTGGTACAGTTCGACTCTTATGATTAGAGATAGATACGTTCATGAGGCACATTCATGTTTTCGATCGCACAGTGCTGCCTACTCGACTGTGCGAGCCTGCCAATGGTAATGACAGGATGGCGCGCACTATATTTCTAATGCTTGGGCAACGCGATCCGCTGCAGTGTTCGCGTTTCACTTGACGCCGATAGTACAGCTTCGTAAACATTAGGAAAAATCGGCGAATGTGTCCAGCAAGAGGAGAAAGAGAGCTCTTTCCCACCATTCTTTTGGCCACTGTGGCTGATTATTGTGATTCTTTACCGTGCTGTATCAAGATTGAATATTTTAAGGTGGGAGCCTTAGATTCCACATAAATTGCGAAATTTGACCGTCGGCGTCCCGCGTCGCCAGCGTCAACACGAGTGATGCGAAAATTCATCACATGATCACGTCATCATGACATCCCAGACCGACAAAATTTGTGACGTCATAACGTCATGTCGCATATGATTACGTCATCACATGACATCGTCGCTTTGCATTGCCTCCGTGATTGGTGGGCCGATCTCGGAGGCGATGCAAAACCAGGTGATGTGTAGAAAGCTTCAATGCAAAACCACGTTACGTCCAGAAAGCATTCGGAGGGGGGCGGCGAAGGAACAATGCATCGACTCAAGAAAAAGATGGCTTTCGCCTTCGAGTCAACTTAGGCAAATGCATAAGGAACTCGAGTTTCTTTAGTACAGTGATCGCACCAAGCCACATCAGGAGTCGACCGTTGAGACTAATCTACAGTATTTAATTGCAAATACATCTTTCGATGTGAAAGCTTCATATCTATCAACGTTAGTATGATTACACTAATTCTGTTCAGCATATTTTCAGACCACTGTGAACGAGTGAACAAACGTCGATTTATTAACTTAAGGATTAAAATATGTTGCAAAAAAATAGAACAAAAACAAAAGAAAATCACTCCGGACAACCTATCGATATTTCATATCCCCGTAGTGCATCCCCTTTAGACTCACCCTGTTTATTTCGTGTTTCAATTTAAAGTATACGACGCGCTTACACAGCAGCTGCTAAAAATGTGTATTTAATCAAACGTTGTTGCCGGTAACGCCACTTAATTTATTTGAGTGACATCACACGTCGTTTGTCATGCTCCGAACAAATGAATTAAATCGAAGGAGCAGGCTTGGCAACCGAACACGCGCAGCGCGCGGTATACATTTATTGCGCTTTAACGCAGAAATGGAAGCTGAAGCCCCAACGCTGAAGTCAGTTATCGAAAATGGGCAGGAAAGTCATTTTGAGTGCGCCACGGCCATAGAACAGTCGCTAAAAAGAAAAATTCACCATAGAAGCAGATGTACACATGGATGGCTAGCAGACGACAACAGGAGCAATCGACAAAGAACGTGCTCCTGACGGCAACTCCGCTCGATCTCGGTGGACATTTTGCTTGAACATTCAGTACAAATTGCTTTATCAACTCGCCCACCAATATTTCAATAACTCGAGCACGATAGACAGGCCGGCAGCGTCGAGCAGCCTTCACGTAGCGAGCGCGCGCGCGAAGAGCTGCATCCGAGTCCTCTCCTTGACGTCACACGCGAGAGGGCGCCACTCCAAGATCTCGAGGCGAATACTACATATAGTAACATATGTGGAACACCAACGCGCCTGTGGTAACGTGACAGTTGCAGTATTTCTGGACATAAAGAGGGCATTCGATACCGTCAGTCACGTACATGTTCTACTAAGTATGTTGGAACTCGGAATGTGCGGCAGGTCCTTGCGATGGATTTCTGAATTTTTATCAGGTCGCAAAATATTTGTTCAAACGGGTGAAGGAAAAAGCGCAGAACACGATGTCAAGCAGGGAGTGCCACAGGGAAGTGTGCTTAGCCCTTTTCTATTCAACTGCGTCATGGCTGATCTAGCAAAAAGACTGCCACCTCACTTACGTTTCTCACTGTATGCAGATGATGTGTGCATTTGGACATCTGGAACTAATGTTCGATTAATTCAGACGACATTACAAGAGGGCATAAATACCATCAACAACTTTTAAATGCGAATGCATTTCATAGTCGGGCTATGTCAGGCATCCGGCGTTGGCGTTGTGCGGCGTTGGCGTTGTCCGCGGAGGAGGAGGAGGATAGGTTGAGGAGGTGTGCGCGCCGGCAGGTGTTAGATGTGAAGCATCTTATGGCGAAGCTTAATCCGGTGGTGGTGGTGTGCGGCGTGACCACCCTTACTGCGCATGCGCAAACCCTTTCAAAAAAAAATAAAAATAAAACATCTCCTCTTTCCCTCTCTCTCCTCTAGGCATCCCTCCCCGCGGCAACCACACCCTCACTGCGCATGCGCCTCCCCTCCTCTCTCCCCTGCTACGCTCCCCCTCTCCTCTAGGCATCCCTGCCCGACTCCCACTGCGCATGCGCGTCCAACCTCTCTTCTCCTCTCCTACGCTCCCCCCCCTCTCTTCTCTAGGCATCTCTGCCCGCAGCGTCCACACTCCCACTGCGCATGCGCGCCCCCCCTCTCTCTCTCTCCTCTCCTACGCTCCCCCCCCTCTCCCTCTCTCGCCTCACGACACCGACACAGGCAGCGTCTGCTAGCGAGTTTCTTGGTTGAAAAAACCGACTGCTCGCGCTGCACAACCGTTCACTGGCCACCCCGTATATATGGCAATGAATCTTGACCTCCAAGGTGGTGCCGGTGGGAGATTTCTCCTGTGCGTTGTTGAACAATAAAAATTCGCAGCGTGCGCGTTAACTAAAAGCGGACTGCGGCGGAGCTCGGCGGAGCTATATATGAAAAAAAAAATTTAAAAATAAATAAAAAAAATTAAAAAAACAAGAAAAAGCAAAAAAAAGGCGCTGCGCCTTGCTCCCGACCGGGCTGCAGAAATCAGGCGCCTTTTTCCTTCTTCGAACCACAACCACCATATATAAATAGAGTGAAGCGCGCGCGAAATGCATTCGCATTTCCTCACGATTCCCCTTCGGGGAGGTGGGCGCACTTTTTTGATAGAAAGAGGGATGGAATAGTCACATGCGAAGACAGCTGTGTTGCCTTTCACCCGTAAGAAGTTAAAAAATTTCAATCTTAGTCTGGAAGGACAACCTTTAGAGATTGTGACACAACATCGATTTCTTGGAATAATACTTGATCGGCAGATATCCTGGACATCACACATTAAAAAACTAGAAAGTGATGTTAATGCAGTAGTGAATGTACTTCGCAGAATTGCTGGCACGTCATGGGGCGGATCCGTGTCATCTCTACTCACGGTTCATAATGCTCTAATAAGACAAAGAATTGCATATTCTGCGCCAATCTTACACGGCCTTTCGCCCACGTCAATCAATCAATCAATCAATCAATCAGTTTATTATCATGATGTAAAATGATGTTACAGGGATTAAAATATACAGACGAGGGTCCCAAAGTACTCGACTGCAACGGGACCCCCGGAACAAAGACTTCAGAGAGTTTTAGCCAGGGGATTACGCATATGTTTAGGAGTTCCACAGGCAACTTCCAGTTCCCTTATAATAGCAGAAGCTCGCCAACCTCCCTTCACAGTTATGAGAA
This sequence comes from Rhipicephalus appendiculatus, assembly GCA_030522465.1. Taxonomy (NCBI): domain Eukaryota; kingdom Metazoa; phylum Arthropoda; class Arachnida; order Ixodida; family Ixodidae; genus Rhipicephalus; species Rhipicephalus appendiculatus. Next base: position 14,904 of record JALIZH010004176.1, on the reverse strand, counting down.
GCATAGAAACATGTCGACATTTTTTTTCGCCTTCAGACACAACATAAAAACCACCCATTGGCTCTGGAGATATTACAGAGGAATAGAAGCCATGTTCATAAAGAAATTAAGGAAAATGCCAGTACATTGCCAAAAAATGATTTTTTCAATTCAGATATTGAATATCCTCCATGGCTGCTGACGCTACCAAAGATCGAAGTGTCAGTGGATGGCATAATCAGAAAGACATGTTCATTCGAGCCGCCCAACAACTAGCGCTTTACCAGATATATATGCGATATCCGGGTTACATGCATGTCTATACAGATGGCTCCAGTATACCAACATCCTCAACTTCAGCATTTATTGTACCCCACCTCAATGTACAAGATTCATTTAAATTATCTCGCGTGACATCGTCTACAACAGCTGAACTATTCGCTATTCTATGCGCTTTAAAATTTATCAATTCTGTAAGAGACGCTCAAAAATGGGTAATCTTCAGTGATTCACAAGCGGCACTAACATCACTCTGTAGCACAAAAACGAAAACAATAAATGATAGTCTGATTTACGAGACACTTAAAGAGCTCACAAAGGCAAACCAAAACCAACATGAAATAATGTTCCAGTGGATACCGGGACATTGCCACATACCAGGCAACATAGCAGCCGATGAAGCAGCACGACAAGCACATCACAAAGATGATATGGTTTCTATTCCAATATCTAAAAATGAATTGCGCCGCATTTTAAAGGCAAAATCTTTCAATATGTCTAGAACCACGTGGTTTGACCAAAACTCCAAAAGTTCCGATTTATATCATATAGATCCACTAATTGAATTTGAAATTCCGTTAACTTTAGACAGAAGTGTGGAAACCCTTATTCACCGATTAAGGTTAGGCACTGCCTACACCAAGCATTTTTTACACAGGATTGGCCGCGCTGACACTCCTGAATGTGATTGCGGATTCGTAGATGAAGACATATACCACCTCCTTCTAGAATGCCCACAACACGAAACACCAAGACGCCGACTAAAATCATCGTTACTGACATTAGATCGCAGACCATTCAGTTTAAGGAAACTTTTGGGCCCGTGGCCAACAAGAAGTTTACAAAAGTGTGCTGTAAAAGCATTGAAAATTTTTCTTGAGGACAGTGGCATTCTTGACCGATACTAGAGCATTCAAGTATAATTATGTGACTGTTGACTATTACATAGACTATTCTGTTGTTTATCATGTGACTTTTGACCATATGTAACAGTTGTTCTTCGATTTGTAACCGTTGCTCTGCAACATCACCGTATGTGCCAAATTATATATTGTACATGCTGTGGACTTGTTAACTGTTAGGCTAACTTGTATATATTGTATATATTGTGTGTGCTGTGGACTTGTTACGATTAGAGACTTGGACCCCACGTGCTCTCCATTAGACACCTCTAAGGGATAAGGAGTAGCCGGCGCCCTGTTTGTGCGTCAACATCTCCTTTACATCACGTCAATAAAAAAAAATAACGATCGTTTGAAAATTTTTATGAACTCGGCTTCAGATAGTTACTTTCTTCATTATCGAGCCATTGCTACCGAGGCTAGCCAATCCGTCGCAGCGAAGTGAGTTTTGCGAAAGCACTCGCCGGTGATTGCGCTTTGTAGCGAGTGCCGCTAAGCGTTCCTGTGTGACAGCATGCGAATGACACTAGCGGCGAAGGGCATTGCCGCAAAGTGTACTTCATTTGCCCCGTGTGACAGGGTATACTCAAGGCCTTCAATACCTATACAAACAACTTAACAACCACCGGGGTTCTCCTCTGAGAAAAACTGAACTAGCACCTGAGATTTACGCAAGCGACGAGCGTCTAAACCAATTGGGGAGCTACGCACTAGTTGTGCGACGACTCAGAAAACAGCGGAGCTGATGGCATTCTCCTCCTCCTCACCCTCCCTTCCCTTTCCGACCCCTTTCTATACTACACTATGTTATGCTATGCTATGCTTCACTCTCTCCCCTCCTTTCCCTCCTCCTCATCGTCACTTCCCTTTCCCACCCCCTTGCTGTACTACACTTGGCGGCCCTGTTTCTCTTTAATTTTCTATTTCCTTCTTCGTCTCTTTCTCTCTCTTTTTTGTTGTTGTTGTTCTGGGCGGCGCGACGAGCTTCTTCCTCCTCAGAGCTCAGGATCTTTTTTAAATGCGAATGCATTTCATAGTCGGGCTATGTCAGGCATCCGGCGTTGGCGTTGTGCGGCGTTGGCGTTGTCCGCGGAGGAGGAGGAGGAGGATAGGTTGAGGAGGTGTGCGCGCCGGCAGGTGTTAGATGTGAAGCATCTTATGGCGAAGCTTAATCCGGTGGTGGTGGTGTGCGGCGTGACCACCCTTACTGCGCATGCGCAAACCCTTTCAAAAAAAATAAAAATAAAACATCTCCTCTTTCCCTCTCTCTCCTCTAGGCATCCCTCCCCGCGGCAACCACACCCTCACTGCGCATGCGCCTCCCCTCCTCTCTCCCCTGCTACGCTCCCCCCCCTCTCTCCTCTAGGCATCCCTGCCCGACTCCCACTGCGCATGCGCGTCCAACCTCTCTTCTCCTCTCCTACGCTCCCCCCCTCTCTTCTCTAGGCATCTCTGCCCGCAGCGTCCACACTCCCACTGCGCATGCGCGCCCCCCCTCTCTCTCTCCTCTCCTACGCTCCCCCCCCTCTCCCTCTCTCGCCTCACGACGCCGACACAGGCAGCGTCTGCTAGCGAGTTTCTTGGTTGAAAAAACCGACTGCTCGCGCTGCACAACCGTTCACTGGCCACCCCGTATATATGGCAATGAATCTTGACCTCCAAGGTGGTGCCGGTGGGAGATTTCTCCTGTGCGTTGTTGAACAATAAAAATTCGCAGCGTGCGCGTTAACTAAAAGCGGACTGCGGCGGAGCTCGGCGGAGCTATATATGAAAAAAAAAATTAAAAAATAAATAAAAAAAATTAAAAAAACAAGAAAAAGCAAAAAAAAGGCGCTGCGCCTTGCTGCCGACCGGGCTGCAGAAATCAGGCGCCTTTTCCTTCTTCGAACCACAACCACCATATATAAATAGAGTGAAGCGCGCGCGAAATGCATTCGCATTTCCTCACGATTCCCTTCGGGGAGGTGGGCGCATTTTTTTTGGCTGCCCCATCGTTTAGCGCACCAGCGGCGCCGAGCTTCCTGAGATAATTGACGTCACGGAAATGACGCAGAAGCGAAAAGCAGATGTGTAGCTACATGGTTTGACGCTGCCACGGCAAGCGATGCACGGCGGCGGCGGCGGGAATGCAGAGTCGGAACGTGATGCTAAAGAAGCACTGACAGAAAATTCGACGGTGACATAATGAGCGAGATAGATTTATTTGGAGACATACACAACATCTACGAAATATCAACGCCAAATATAGCCTAGAACATGATGCCACGAGGTGCCAAAGATGAACACCATAGGGAAGAAGAAGACGCTGGGTGATATCTCGAGCAGACTGGGCTCCATCTTGTATGCCTGCCTTAGAGTGCTGTATATACACTGTAAATATATTCTTAAACGCCTTTTCTGCCCATAACATTTTGGTGGAGGTGCTGGGTAGTCGGTAGTCGGGTCTGTTTACTGGGCAAAGCGTCTGAAGTCCTACGTTGGCCAGTTCTTGGCGCACAACTGTCTGGATTAGATAAATTGTTGTGCGCGAATAGTCAGGGGCACGGACTTGATCAGGAATTGGAGATGCTGCCTCAATTTCGCGGCGGACGATGCGCACAATACTGTCGGATGCAGCAGGAACTGGTGGTGAACGGGCGTCCTCGCAGGTAGATGTTGCAGCCGTGTTGGGAAGACGTGAAAAGTGGGCAGTAATACGACGACTTTTCGCTTCCTCGAAGCGCCGGCATTCATGAATGACGTCGTCCACTGTTGATGAGTTTCGGAACACCAGGATAGTAAAGGCATCATCCGCGATTCCTTTGAGGATGTGCGCGCCTTTTCAGATTCCGGCATCCTGTCATCAACCTTGCGGCAGAGGGCGAGTACATCCTGAATGTATGTCATGTATGACTCGGTGCACAACTGAAGTCGGCACGCGAGTTTCTTCTGCGCAGCACGACGGCGCCCAATGGGCTTGCCGAAGAGATCGGTGAGTTTTCGTTTGCACAGGTCCCAACTGATGATCTCTTCCTCGTGGTTGGAAAACCAAACTTTATCGGTTCCCTCAAGGTAAAGAGAATGTTGGCCAGCATGAGCGTTACAATCAATTTTAAAGCGCATGCCGCGCGACTGAACGAGATGCGGAGCCCCTCGCGACGCCGACATCACCGCGGTGGCAATGTAAACAAACCTACGTCACGAGTTTGTGTTGGCTGGCTGCTGCACGCGCCTTGAGCTTGCGCTACCTGCGATTTCTTCCTCCTTGCCTGCGGCTTTGCGTGTGCTGGCTGTGCTGGCTGTCAGTGCTGCGCCCGCTCGCGCACGCTCTCGCACGCGGCGCCCACGGCACAGTTTTGCGTGATCACGTGGCCAGCTGTGTTTACCTTGCCGCCGGAACTTCTCCTACCTAGCTCGGTGCTCTTTGAAACCGAAACTATGACTGGGCGCTCTAAAAACGTCTCTACATAAATAACCGTCGCGCACTCGAGCAAGGGAGGTTTCCCGCCGTGATAATTGGGTCTTAGGCTACCTATTGCACCACCACTAACAACAACAACAACAAAAAAACAAGGTGCGTAATTTTGGTGTCAGTGCTTCTTTCAAGGCTAAGCGCGACAGCGACGCAGAAGGGATGTCGGAGAAGTCGGAGAAGGGACGTCGCACCACTTTTACGGAACGCAGCGTAGCGGTGCGCAGCTGTGCCAGGTGGTAGCTATGTAAGGCAGTGACGTCATAGCTCGGCGAGGCGATTTTGCGTTACACCGTGCTTTACTCCGCCAGACTTAACAGCTCCGCTGTTGAAATAGAGTGAGGCTAAGTAGTTCTCCAAGTAACTAAGATACAGGCTACCGTTAGCTCAGGCCGCTTCTACGTAGGACAGACGGGCGACTGTGTTAACGGTTATTAGTGACGTCGTTATTGGAACATAAGAAGTCGCTAACCAGAGGCTCGCCATCTAAGCCATCTTTACATTGTGGAAAGTCTAAATGCCCGCCGAAGTTCCATGAATGCGCACTTTTCTGCAAGCACACGAATCAATTGAAACGCGTCTAATGGCTAAGGCGCGGCCTATATCCATTATAGTGGTGGTGCATGTGTGAGCCAGCCGTCGGTTAACTTGTATAACTAATAAATCAAATGGCTGAACAGTTATCTCTCAAGTACACCCCCACGCATGCCGGACTGACAGGAATCGCCTCTTTCTTGTTTTCTTTCTTTCATGGTATTTATTACAGATGTGCAGAATTTGCATACATAGCGAACTAAATACTCACGGCCGCCTCTACAACCGTACTTATCTTGGCATGCGCTGGTAAGATTTTGTGCCTTCTATATTTTCCGCCGCGGCGCGCCTCTTCAGTTAGTTGGCGTCTTGATTTCTCTCTTGTTTCCATGTTTCCACGCCGAATCTTAACGTGTGTACGTACCAGAAACTCAGCTCTCTGTTATTCTACATAAAGCCTAGTGACACCGGAGCTGGTCCGTGATTGCAGGTGAAGGTGAATCGTGGGCATGAGCTCCTTTGAAGTTTTGACAATGCCTGGAAGTTCTAACATAGCAACAGCTGAATGTTTTACCTCAAGCATTTTTCAATTTGGTACATTATTAAACACGTAAGGAGAATCGAATCACGCTAGCTGCTGCAATGCCTGCAGGAGACGAGGTTTGCTGTCACAGCCGTTACTCCCCCCTCTTTGCTTCAGCTAGGGTCGGCAACCGGCGCAACTCCCTTGCAAGTGTCGGAGGAGAGGGAACAGGTCATGTGGACGTGATGAGCCGCACCTGTCTGTTTTTACAACGAAAGCTTTATATGGCATGGCGAAAGGAAAATTCATTCGCCACGAAAAACGATAACGGTCTCCCATGGCTGCGCCGTCAGTTACGTCGTTCTATATACGTCGCACCCAACCGCGCGCGCCATTGGCAGCGCGGTTAGTGGCGCCATTCTCTGCGTCGTACCCAAGTGTGCGTTCAATTGTCAGCGCCGTTAGTGACGCCATTCTCTACGTCATATCAAGCACGCGTGCCATTCGCGCCGTAAGTGACGTCGTTCATCCCTTCGCAGCCGTGGAGCCGAGACCACGCGCAGCAGTTTCATCTTACAACTTCAACATGGAGAGGGCACGGATCGTACGAACGTGCGAACAGCAGACAACTTTCCAAGAACAGCGCCGACAGATGATCCGTGAGAGAATTCATGTTCGCCGGGCCGATGAAGCAGTCCGGGCACGAGGACAGGCCCGGGTGGCGAAGCGTAAGCAGCAACTGCGCACCGAGGATCCGGCAGCCTTCCGAGCCGAATGCAAGCGACAACGGCGAGCCGAGGAAGTGGCGTTGCAGGAAGAGCAGCGTCAACGTGGCAATGACGGGAACGTGTTCACCGGGGCCAACGCCCGCTGTTGGCGGGAGTTTTTCGAGCGGCCCTTTGGCTTCGGCTGCGACGTCTGCAATCGCCTGCGACGTCTGCAATCGCCTGCGGCCGCACGTTTCATCTTCGCTGGTTGACCATCTGTACGGACTGCTTGGGTGTTTTTTTTTATCATTCTATTAAGGTTCACGACGTATTGCAATGGCACCATTGCGCGTTCCGCGTTGGAGATGAAAATGAAAACCCAAATGTGGAAACTACTAAGGGAACGCCCTTTCTACACCCCCCACCCCCTTTCCGGAGGCCCTATACCTGAGCACCTCTTATTAGCGATTCCTAATTAGTGCTTCCATGAATCTCGCGTAGACTTCCACATACTGATCACTACAATACCAGATTTCTTATATTCTTCACTAATTGCACACCATTGCGACCTCACTCTCTCGCATTCTTTCTGTGGTAGACGACTCAAGAAGAAAAGTCGACAGAAGCACATCCATTTGAAAGAAAGCTTGCCGACGTGTCCCGAGTTTTACTACTAAATAAACATTTTGCATGCGAAAACATATCACGTGCACAAAATCTGTTGTATGTATATAAACTCACGTGTCTTATTTAAGCAGGTATATTCACAGCAGTGCGGAAAGCCCCCTGTTCCGGTTAAGTTACAGCCGGACGGAGGTTCTTGGCACCTGAAAGTGAGAAATGTTCAATGCACATCTCACGGGTACTAGAAGTACGATGAATGTCAGCGCCGAAGCTGTTTTGGACATTTGCTCTGCCGATTTCAATGATGCAGTGCACATAAGACGCGTTATTTTCTAAGTAACTTGCCTGAGGGTGGAAGCCAAGCTGTGCACCTTAAGCTTTCAGATTATTTACAGCGAAGAAAACTACACAGAGACTAGAAACTCCTCAAAAAAAACAATAAAGTGATAGAAATAATGGATCAATTTATATTGATAAATTGTACTTTAAGTACTCTAATATTGTTATTTCACCATCATGGGTTTAAAATAAGCGTCCCATTTTCATTCTTAAATTTCGCACCGAAATCTAAGCGCATGGTTTCCCGAATTTCAAAACAAATGTTTCGTATTTTAGTGGCAACGGCACAGTTCATAGTACTGTCGGAGGAGGATATACTTCATTTTTGACTATTGGGAACTCTGTAGGGCCTATAGACACCATTGAACTCGATGACATCATGGCATTTGATGCGGAAATTTCAAGATGGTGTCGCCACCCTCATTTTCTTTTTCACGCGTTTTATCGCTTACCAAACGTCTTCTCAAGGTAAGCGGAATGATTTTTTAAATGTGAAAGAGTGGCTTATTAATGTGAGAAAAATATTTTGCTCTAGAATGTTCCTTTGAAAAAGCAGAGTGGTCAGCCAGGGTATACTCGGTTACATGCTATTCCACGAAGTATGGATCGCAGAAAAGGAAAAAAAACATTCCATTCTCCATGTTCATAGTAGGATGGAAAAAGCAGTAAAGTTTCTTAGACTTCTATAAGCGAATACTTTGGGACATTATTTCACTGACTAAAACAAACTATTTAAGGTATGAGGCCAAGTGGAAAGAGCGACTTTTTTCTCAAAATCTCATTTTTGGTTTTTGGTAATGTTAAACGCGCAATTTATTGCTGATCATTCTGCCGCATAAAATTTCTGTCTACGCAAATTTTTTTCAAAAGATACAAGCACAAATGTGAGACCACCCATCACCTACGAAACCGAAACTGAAAGTGCCAGTTTTGTGCGAATCATAAGATTAACTTGATATGTAGAATTTTTTCGGTTACTTAGCAATCATATCAAGTGTGGACATGTAATAATGCTCTAAAATCGTGGTCAACACATCAATTTTCTTCATAAAATCATAAACTTCTCACCAGGCGAACGCGTAACGTGGTGCATGTGTTGTTCACACTCAAGGACACGTACACAAGCCTGTAAACCGCCAAATTTGCTTTGTTTGACGCCGTGTGCCATTTCATTAATGGCAACTGAAGCATATGTGATATTTTAGATGCGAAGCATCTTATGCTCGGGGCTATGTCCGTCCCTCCCGCGTCCCGCGTCCGGCCACGTTCATGAAGTAGGGAAGCACCCATTATGCGAACCAGAACACTGTAGTAATATGAAGGCCGTCAACCGCTACCACAGTCATCAGAGTCATGGCCGAGAGCACAGAGAGGCTGCTTAGTAATGGCTAGGCAGGAGGTGTCATACGGTCCCCCCCCCCTGTCCTCTCCTCTATGAATCCTCTACGGAGCGGCGCACACGACAGGTGGTGTGACAGCTGGATACTCCGCTGGGGGGCGCCATGGTAGTTCCGCGGTATGAAAATGACAGAGCGCGCCCGCCTCATTCTCTCTCCTGTGCAGCGCCGCGATGAGCGCCCGGACCGCCGCCGTGAAATGAGAGCGGCGACGTTCCTCCCCGCTCAAGCTAATTATCTCCGCGCTGCTTCGCATCCACACATGGTTCCCTTTAGCGGGAGATGGGGGAATTTTTAAGCAAATACGGATCGATCCAGGCCACTCCACAGAGAAAGCTTGCCTCAAAAATTATCAGCAGCGTAGTGCGAAAGCGTCCCGTCATGGCACTGATGCTGCAATACAAGCTAGAAAAAAAAATTGAGAGTTGTCGCTCGAGCAAAGTCACATGGTAGTAAGGTCTAAGATGGAACTGTCAACAAATATAGAGAATTTTAGTGCTCGTAATCACCTTGTGTGAGCGCTGCAACTGTTTCAAATCTTTATTGCTGATTTTCTCAGACCTTATATTTCTGGTATTTTTCTGTACGCGAACAGTCCTAACTTTTTCTATAATAAACATTTTTCATTAAACTTGGTACACTTCCTTATCACTCTAGTAGGCGTGCAATGAACCTCAATAAGCAAAATCGTGCCACAAGATTTTATATGGCTGCCTGTTATACGAAGGTGCCCCTAGTGCTAGTGCATACTTTTTTTGGTTATTTAATCACTATGTTTTAATATTCGTCAGGTCTCATTTGTTTTTGTTCATTGCACAGGCCAAAGCTTTTTTCATGTCCCTACAAAAAATAAATCTTTTTAATGAGCGGAACTCGAGTTAGGAGTGTTGGCGTAAGGCCCACTTTTAATGACATTTTTAATTATAGAAAATTAACAAAAAAATAGGACTTGCTTTAAAATGCTCACATGTGCCTAAAACGATGTGTTTTATATTGTAGGCTAATAATGTCTAGTGATTATCACTTATTGAAATTTTTTTTCCGACACTTGGCCTCATACCTTAAGGGGGGATGCACGGCTAAAAAACGATTATCGAAAAAAAATGACCGTTTTCAAATTTGAGTTAATGAATCGAATGATTTTTCGTAGTCCATGAAAGCCAAAGAGAGAGTGTGAGAATTTATTAGAAGGCAGAGAGGTCTGCCTGAGCTTATGCGCTCTAGCCTGCTACTCTACACAGGGGATAAGGGAAGGGGAAAGAAAGAGGGATGAAGGGTGATGATGGGGACAGGAAGAGGTGGTGCGTATGTACAGTAGCCACATACCACAGAACTCTACAGCTTGGTATCCAGTCCAGTGCTTTTGATAAAATCTAGAACCACCCTTGTAGCAGTTTATTTTTTTAATTACTCGATTGATCCCATGGATTTGGTACATCGTAAAATACCCCTTATTTAAGTGCTGTCTGAGTTTATTAATGTCGAGATTTTCTGTGTCACCTTTTTTCAACTTACCTTCGTGACCCTTTCGTATAGTACAGAAAGGATACTGAATGGTTCATAGTTTGTTACATCTTTTACGTCTCCCTTCTTGTGTATTGATGTCACTGTTGGCCTTTTTCCAGATGTCTGCTAAAGTTAGTCCTGAGAAATTTGGTAAGAGTGTCACAAGCTTCTTAATTGTACAATCTTCTCCTTCTTTGATACAATCAACCGTTATATCATCGTCTATGACCGCTTTACAGTGGTACATGTCATGTAAAGCCCTTCTATCTTCATCGATTGTTACACATTGAACGTTTTGGTGTTTGTGTTTTGTTAGCTGTATTGTTCCTGAACGCATAGGCTTTCTGGCCTATATTTGCCCCATAACCACTAGTTCATTGCCCATTCTCTCCAGCGCACGACAGCAGTTGTTTTGAGGATCATGCAAACATACGAACCCAGATGGCGGACTCTCTCTGTGTTGACTGCTAATACCAGCCTCTCTGAAAGTGTTCAGAGCCGCGTAAATCACTCAAGTGTGTCGTATTTTTAAAGCCTTCTTTCTTACTCCGAAACAGTACGGTAGTCTAGTCTAGTTCAGGCGGGCGCTATATGGCTACTGGGACTGTATTTAAAAAAATACAAACCTACTAAAACCTAGTCAAATATTCCACATGCCGTTATATATGATTCATTCGCCCTCTTCCTGGTCTGGTTCCGGAAAAGACATATATACTCCTGGCTTCGAGCTGATTTGGTCCATAACAATTGCAAACAGTACGCATAGCACAAAACATCAATTAACGATTCCGAAAACTACACAGTGGACATAAAACAAATCAACCTACGTCATTTCTCTCAATATCTGATTGTGTGCAGTACATTCGAGCCTTCTGCAGGTTTCGTTCAGATCCAGTTTATCAGTTATATTGTAGGAATCGTAATGACAAGTTTCTGAAAGAGATTGTTATTCATAGTTTGTTAATCACTGACATCCAATGGTAAATAGACTGATTGCATTTGATATCAAATGCGACGCATTTCTTTGCGTACTGCAGGCAATTTGAACGTTTCTATCTACGTGTCTATCTATCCCTAGCCACCTACGTCTGGGTGCTCTCGTGATCACCCCCTTAACTTGGGGTCGACCAAACTTAGCGTGGGAGGGCTTGATGGTTTGACGAATATGACTCACTTGTCATGACATGAAAAAAAATTAGGCAGATCCCAAGTACCATGGGAATCGATGTTATGCGAAGCATGCGGAGGAAAGGTGACTGGGTTGTAATTTTTTTTATAGAGCGAAACGTTACGAAATGACGCTAAATATATTGTGGGCATCTATAAGACACTTCTTCATCATCTGTACATAACCATCATCACATGGTGTTCTTCATCTTCTTCGTTTGTGGGGACACATCTTGAGTTTGTTCTGTGCCTCGGATGTGACTGTTTGGCCACGTCGTCTAGGCCTAATAAAGACGTGTAAAGTGTTACGTTACAAGTGTTGGAGAGTGCACCTCGATTCCCCAGACCTCTCACCCGCTTTACCTCCTGGAGCTTCGCTCAGGTCGCCGTTTGGGCCACTTGTCCACCAGTATGTCGCAGGACGAACCCTCAGCCACTTCATCTACCACTCCGGCTGCGACTGCCGCAGCTCCTCACTCTTGGATCGTCAGCGGACCCCATCGTGATCCCCATCTGTTCGCTGGACTTCGCAATGAGGACGTGGAAGATTGGCTGGTCCAATACGACATAGTGAGTGCCGCGAACCATTGGGACGATCCGCACAAGCTCCGCCACGTCTCCTTCTACCTCACAGACGTGGCGAAGACCTGGTTTTTTAACCACCAGATTGACTTTCCCGACTGGAGCGCTTTCAAAGAGCGTCTCCGACAAGTCTTTGGTACTCCGGCGGTTCGATCGAGCCTGGCGAAGAGGACGCTGGACACTCGCAAACAACAACTCGGCGAGTCTTATACCTCGTATATCGAGGACGTTCTCTCGCTCTGTCGACGCGTCAACGCCTGCCATGGCAGAGTCAGAGAAAGTGCGTCATCTTCTCAAAGGCATTGGGGCTGTTGCCTTCAATGCTTTGGCCGTAAAGGACCCGACTACCGTCGCTGATGTTGTAGCTACATGCCAGCGCTTGGACGAGCTCGAATCCGCACGGTTGCAGCCGGACATCTCTGACAACCCCACAACCGACCCTTCGTTTCGAGCCATGATCCGCACAATCATAAGAGAAGAACTGCAGTCGCTCGGCTTTTCAGCAGGACCGTTTCCTTCTGCTACCTCCAGTAATAACCTGCGTGACGTCGTTAAGGAGGAGTTGGCGGCTATGACTGGTGCTGCGTATGCAGAGCCTCTCGTACCTAAGCTCCCACCAACTTACGCGCAAGTCGCCGCGGTTACTCGAGCCGTTGTTCCATCGATGCCACCGACGCCGACACAACCGCACCTGGCTTCCATAGCTTCCAGTGCACACAATCAGCCTTACTATGCACCACCGACGCCAGCACACATGGCTTCCATAGCGCCCAGCGCACACAACCAGCCTTATTATCCACCATGGCGCCCTACGCGACCTACGTGCTACTATTGTGGATATCGTGGACACATCGCGCGTGTTTGTTGCAAGCGTCAGCAAGACGAGCGTCGCGGGTTTGACACTTACGAACGGGACGACTTTGCGACGGGGCCCACTTTCCAGCGCCGTCCTTACGCTACGTCTTATGGTCGCTCTCCCTCTCCACCTGCGACGCCCGAGATGGCTCCTAACTACCGTGGCAGCAGGCGTCGGTCACCGTCACCTCTTCGTCGCTCTACGTCGCCACTGCGACCACCCTCTCAATTCGTCGACCGTCGCCCGGAAAACTAAACTGTGCAGCTTTTTGGAGGAAAAGCTGCATTTAGCGAAGTAAGAAAAATTCCTCCAGCGCGTCCCCATAACATGATATCTGTTTTAGTAGAAGGCATACAAGTGGAAGCATTAATAGACACCGGTGCTAGTTTGTCAGTTATTCACCGTGGTTTGTGTGCGCGTCTCCGCAAGGTTACTACACCCTACGATGGACCTACGTTGCTCGCTGCTCAAGGGGACGCCATTCGACCTTCCGCCATGTGCACTGTCCGTGTCTACATTGATGGACTTCTGCATCATGTACAATTCGCAGTGCTTAGTTCGTGTGCCCAGCAGCTCATATTGGGATGGGATTTTCTTTCAACGGCGTCCGCTTCCATCTTCTGCCGGCAACGTGTTCTCCACATGAGCGATACCACCTATTCACTTCACACAGACGACGCACCACTTCGTTTTTTTGCTGCAGAAGACACTGAGCTACCTCCGCGTTGTCGGCGAATTGTTGCAATTATGTCTGATGTCATTGACCATGGCGATGTGCTCGTACAACCATCTGCACGCTGTCTCACCAAAGGGATAGCCTTCGCATCAGGGCTGGTTCGTTTCGACGATGGCTTCGCATTCGTTTGTGCAACAAATCCGACGTCTGAAAAATTCTGGTTCCGAAGGGCATAACGTTGGCTTGCGTCACTACATCGGAGCCTCTCCCTGCGGTTACTCTTCAAGAGGCTTCCCCCGAAGATCCCTCTGTTGGACGTTCCGCATCCATCTCCGCCCTTAAAACTACTATCAGCTCCGACCTTGCCCCATCGCAGACACAACAGTTGCTTGCCTTGCTGACCAAACATGAAGCGTCGTTTGACGTACATTCCTCTGTATTGGGACAGACATGCGTCACCATGCATCGGATCGAGACAGAGGGTACGTCCATCATTCGTCGTCGACCATATCGCATATTTCTAGACGAGCGGAAGGTCATCGAAGAAAACGTTGACGACATGTTGCGACGGAAGATAATACGCCCCTCTGCTAGTCCATGGTCATCTCCTGTCGTCTTAGTTCGAAAAAAAGACGGTTCTGTGCGGTTCTGCGTAGATTACCGGGCGCTAAACAAGATCACGCGCAAGGATGTATACCCTATGCCACGTATAGACGACGCCTTGGATTCGCTACAGGGGGCCGAGTACTTCTCGAGTCTAGACCCACGTTCAGGATACTGGCAGATACCGATGCACGAGGACGATAAAGAAAAAACGGCGTTTTCAACACCAGATGGACTTTACGAGTTCAATGTAATGTCCCTCTGCAATGCGCCCGCAACATTCGAGCGCATGATGGACGCCGTTCTGCGTGGCCTGAAGTGGAAGACTTGCCTGTGCTATCTGGACGACATCGTTGTTTTCTCGTCAACCTCCTCACAACACCTACACCGTTTAGACGAAGTACTGACGTGCCTCGCTAACGCTGGCCTTCAGCTGAACACGAAAAAAAGTGCCGTTTCGCCAGCAAGACAATTAAGGTCTTAGGCCACATTGTGAGTAAGGACGGCATTCGTCCTGATCCCGAGGAGGTTTCGGCCGTTCTTCATTTTCCTCGTCCCGAAAGGAGCAAAGACTTACGCAGCTTCCTTGGCCTGGCTTCCTACTTCCGCCGATTCATACGAGACTTTGCCTCAATAGCGGCACCTTTGCACAAATTACTTGGTTCCGGTGTTCGCTTTGAGTGGTCTCCCGACTGCGAAGTAGCGTTTAGCCATCTTAAAAACGCCCTCACATCTGAACCAGTTCTTCGCCATTTCGACGAAACAGCACCAACACTCCT
>JALIZH010004175.1:0-15191 GCA_030522465.1 Rhipicephalus appendiculatus | reverse complement strand
CTCAATTTTCCTTTGACCACGTGACAAAGTTGACCCGTTCTCAGTGCTGTTTTTCGGGGAAAACCCTGTGCCGGGGTGTCTCTCATGCTGAAAAAAAAACACTACAGTAAGTCACCGGAGTATACATGTCTAGATAGATAGATAGATAGATAGATAGATAGATAGATAGATAGATAGATAGATAGATAGATAGATAGATAGATAGATAGATAGATAGATAGATAGATAGATAGATAGATAGATAGATAGATAGATAGATAGATAGATAGATAGATAGATAGATAGATAGATAGATAGATAGATAGATAGATAGATAGATAGATAGATAGATAGATAGATAGATAGATAGATAGATAGATAGATAGATAGATAGATAGATAGATAGATAGATAGATAGATAGATAGATAGATAGATAGATAGATAGATAGATAGATAGATAGATAGATAGATAGATAGATAGATAGATAGATAGATAGATAGATAGATAGATAGATAGATAGATAGATAGATAGATAGATAGATAGATAGATAGATAGATAGATAGATAGATAGATAGATAGATAGATAGATAGATAGATAGATAGATAGATAGATAGATAGATAGATAGATAGATAGATAGATAGATAGATAGATAGATAGATAGATAGATAGATAGATAGATAGATAGATAGATAGATAGATAGATAGATAGATAGATAGATAGATAGATAGATAGATAGATAGATAGATAGATAGATAGATAGATAGATAGATAGATAGATAGATAGATAGATAGATAGATAGATAGATAGATAGATAGATAGATAGATAGATAGATAGATAGATAGATAGATAGATAGATAGATAGATAGATAGATAGATAGATAGATAGATAGATAGATAGATAGATAGATAGATAGATAGATAGATAGATAGATAGATAGATAGATAGATAGATAGATAGATAGATAGATATGCGCATAGAAAACGCCGCTGCAAATATCCGACAATATATTGCCTGACACATGGGACGCGCTGCCAGCGAGTACAGAGAGTTCAGGCAGAAAAAAAAACAGACAACTCAATCGCCTGTAGGGATAGGAGTAAGGCAAATAAAAAGAACGTGCCGCGAAAGCTTGTGCTTTGACACTGCCCGTTTAAGGTTTTCTAACGTAAAACCAGTAATACTCCCTGAAACTTCTTGAAACTTTCTTGAAACGTGTAGACCACAAATTGAAAAACGCTTGTACGCTGTCCTCCTCCTTGTCAGCTGTTTCGCACGAGTCAAACTTCCCTTCATGCCCCGTGTTCTACGTACTCGCCCACTTTCGAGTTCATACATTTGGGACAGTGGGAAAAAAAGCGATAAACGCACGATGTCTACTATCGAAGCTGAGCGTCGTTGGCACATAGGCCTGATGCCACTACCGGAATAACAAAAAAGGCAAGTTATCAGTGCGAGGTTTATCTCTCTATTTCCCTCTATTCCAACGCATCTGCTGTGGTTCTGCGCTGAGTGCTGAAGTGGAGAAACATGGGATGCCTCCGAAGTTTTCGGTCTGCAAGTCACGCAGACAACGTGTGAGTGTGCGTACCTCAGTTCGGGCTCCGTTCCTTTTCACTTGTACTGCGGTAAAGAATCTGTGCTTACCGGCAGTGCTGACGCACCACCGCTCAGCAAGTGGCAACAGTGCGACTAAAACAGAGTAGAGACAAGGATGCCTACGAGAGAGAGAGAGAGAGAAGCAAGGAGAAGCACGGAGGTTAACGAGGCGCACGCCCGGTTTGCTACCCTGCACTGTGGGAGAGGAATAAAGTTGCGAAGAGAGAGACCGAAAAAGAAAAAAAGGAGGTGGAAGGAATCACGCCGAGCGTTTGTTAAAATAGTGTTGAACCTTTCAAAGCGTTGAAGTTCAGCACAGAACAGGACTGGGAGAGGGCCCTTAAAAGCTCCGAGCTCTCAGTCCAGCTCTCGGCAGTCCAGGAGGCCTGCGAACGGGCGGAGGGCCATGGTCTTCCAGTACCGGCGTGGGCACGGCCAGCAACTGCGGCGGAGCCCCCCTTCGGGGGGGTGTCTGATCGGGGTTCTCCAGGGCCAAATAAAGTTTATTTCACCTCACCTCAAAGCGTCGTCATCTTCTAAGCTCACGTCTTCCTAATACGCGAAAAGTAATCTTTGGCTTAAAACTCGTCTCTTGCTATTGCGACTTTCTCTCGAAATAAAATTGCCAGGCCTGCTTTGAACAAGCAGCACAGTCACAGCGAAAGCTGGAAGAACAGTCTTTCTAGCGCTTGTTGTAAACTCTTTAGGAACAACTAATACAAGTACACTTGAAGTCGAGGGTTCGACTGAAGCCTGCCTGGTTGGGAAAATTCATGGCGGGAAATAGTGAGCATCGAACAATCGTTGTAACAAAAAAAGAAATAACATTTCGGCCCAGCTATGGGGCCTTTGTTCTAAAGAATGAAATGTGCTCAGGGGCGTGGGTTATATGGGCTTTATTATGCGGCGTACACTCGATGCTTAGGTCACATCAAGCCCATATAACCCACGCCCCTGAAAACATTTCATTCGTTGTGAACAAGGCCCCCGTAGTGGGGCCGAAACGTCATTTCTGTATATTTTTGTTTTGTTTTTGTTTTTGTTTCAACGATTGGTCGGTGCTATTTCCCACCACAAGTACACTTGCAAGGTATCCACTGGGGAATAAATCATTATAATCATTGGGAAATAGGGAAGCACCAAAATGCCATTGTTCGTCGTTCTGTGGGGGAGCATGGTACCCGCTACACATCTCAAGGGTATTATGTGCACTTTGTTTTGGCTGTGGCTAATGACGATGAATAATTTTGACTGTGTCCTTTGTAATGGGTTGGAAGCATTCAACGACCTACTCTTTGCGCAATCCACTTTTTTTTTGTGACGTCTGATTATTATCTTAATCGTCTGCCACGCTATATTACATGTTATCGTGATTCCTTGCCAGACGTAACGTCTGTAGTGGGGTCTTTT
Source organism: Rhipicephalus appendiculatus (assembly GCA_030522465.1). Lineage (NCBI taxonomy): Eukaryota > Metazoa > Arthropoda > Arachnida > Ixodida > Ixodidae > Rhipicephalus > Rhipicephalus appendiculatus. The sequence continues at coordinate 12,197 of JALIZH010004175.1, read as the reverse complement.
GGCGAAGCAGTTTCAAGCACGGGCGTGGAGCTTTGGCATAATACACGACTGCCACGCAGAGGGTCCGGGTTCAAATCCCATGCGATCCTAGATACTTTTTTAACTTCAGTTACTTTTTCCTTATTTAACGCCATAGCGGTTACGAAACTGGCGGCGGCGGCGGTGGACAACTACGGCACCGAAATCGGCTCTTGTTGTGATCTCATAGCAGCTTTCGCCGTAAAATATGGTTTAATACGCCGATATATTTAAATGCAAGGACGAATACTCGAAAAAGAATATTCGCCTTGATACTGCATTAAAAAATACTAATTCACCGTAAGCCCAGAATCTATGCAGTTATCAACATGAAGTCAAGAAATGCCCTTATTCTTCCGCATTCAAGCCTAGGTGTAAGACATGCACGCGACAGCGCCTTTACTCAAACCAGCGTCTGCGTATTTGAAGTTTGAAGTTTGAGTATTAGCGGGATGTCGATAGTAAGAGCTGGTTACGTCTGTTTCCGCTAATCGAGGTGTCCGTGTAGTTGACGTCTAAATTAAAATGCGTCAGAAGCACGTACCTGTCGTACCGTAGCCCACCACACCTGACAGGATAAAAAATAGTGAGGGGAAAGTGATGATTGAAATATTGGAATGCTAGGAAAATGGATCGGCCTTTCCGGAGAAGGCCCCCCAGCTAGTAAGCGCGAGCGCGAGTTACAGCTGTTGTTCGCGTATAACCGTCCATTGCCTTCATACTTGCTTTTCATAATTCTTTTTATTTTTTGTCATTTTTTTTTACTTCTGTATAGCAGGAATCATCAAACTGCGGAGCTACTTTTCATCGAACATTCAGGCTTCAGCGCTTTAACATAGTAAAGTTGGGCGCTCAAGTTCTCGCCCCACAATCTAAAGGCAAATTATTTGGGAGAGTTCATGAGAATCAATGCACCATCTTTTTTAATAGCTACAGGCTTGAGCATGCCAACGCGCAATAATAGATAGATAGATAGATAGTAACATTTATTCGGGTCCAGAAGAATCTTCCCACCGTTCTATAGGGGCAAGACTGCGGGCCGCTCCCACGTTGGGACAGGAAGGCCAAGCCTCACCGCCGCATCGTGGGCCTTCTGCACAGCCCGGAGTTGGTAATAATAAAGAAAAAAAATACGCACAAAAGCTGAAACAAGTAGAGTACTGCCCATTGAGTCGCAAGCAATCGGCGGCTTAGCAATGACCACGGTTCCTACAGCGACAAAGAAGAAAAATACAAAGAAACATTAAGCGGAATGCCGGGAACAAACATTACCGGCTTCTTACTGATTCATCCTTGACCTAACTTTGCTCATGGTGTGAATAAAGACAGTGTTGTGCTAATACAATAAGGCTACCCGCGACGATGGTCTAGGGGCTATGATGCTCTACTGCTGACCCGAAGGTCGCGAGGTCAAATCCGGGCCACGGCGGCCGCATCTCGATGCAGGCGAAGTGCTCGAGGCCTGTGTAACTAGATTTAGGTGTACGTTAAAGAACACCAGATAGTCCAAAATTTCCGGACCCTCTACTACGGTGCCCCTTATAATAATATCGTGGTTTTAGGACGTAAAACATCAATAATTATTATTGTTACGCTAAGTCATACCAGTTCCTTTTTCGGCCGCGTAGGCTAATTTTTGAAACGACAATTAACGCGGCACCGGTGCAATCGAGTACAGCAACATGCCTGTTCAAGTGAAATTTTTTTGAGCGCAGCTCTTAGGCACCCCTTCTTGCGTAGAGCGGCGTTGCCGTCGCCGTTGCCGTCGCCGTTGGTGGCGTAACCGATAAGCTTGAAAAAAAAATAAAATGAAAGAGAAGAATACCCAGAAGCGAATGGGATTTGAACCTGGCCACTCTGCGTGGTAGTCGAGTATTCCACCACAGAGCCACGCTGGCTCTCGAAACTCATCTGCAAAAGACCCTATACAGGCGTCATGTCTGGGCAAGGAATCGCGTTAACCTATGTAATTTAGCGTGGCAGAAGAGTAAAAGGCTAGCTGCGCAACGAGTCTAATTGCAGAACGGCTAATTGCGAAACGAGTCCTTGGTTAAAGCTTCCCACCCACTGAGAAGCGCTCAGCCGTATTTGTCATCGTCGTAAGCCACATGCAGCATGAAGCAAGACATAGTGTCCGACGGCAGCTTTGAAATAGAGCTGTTTCTTGAATTCTTCAAGTCCCAGTTGCTCACAATTTGTGCCTGCAATGCTATAGCGCTGTTTAAAAGTAATCTTTTCAAAATAAGTTTTGCTTATATCTGCTTCTAACTACGGGTGTTCGTTTTTCGTTAAATTCCTGCGTGAGTGAGGCTAGAGTTGCTGTATATGGCTCCTTTAGGAGCGCTAGCATATACAGTAACTCGATCGAAGTGAGGCTGACCTCTGCTACCTTCACACAAACACTCGCAGTTTTTACCGCAATTATATAGGCTAAAGGGAAAAAAATGATTTATTCTGCAAATATTTTCTCCGGGACTATGCAATTTAAGGACGCCTTTATTCGTGCAAAATCAGCGTATATGTTCTGTGCGCTAGTCGAAGCGAGGCGTCAGAATTTCTCAGATTTTTGAGAGATAAACAATGTTTTCTTTCCGGAGAGCGTTGATGGCAAAATATAATTTTCTGTGCACTGTCACTTTGAGAAATAGCTGTACCATGTGCCACAAAGTAATAAGCCATCGCATGCAGCTCTACAGTAAACATTTGGCCACTATAATATTGCTACTGTTCGGCACACATGAGCAAAGTTTTCTACTTATATCAGTAATTCACGTAAAATTATTGTTTTCGTTACAGGTCTCATGTGAAATGTAAACATGAGGTTTATTGAATTGTTGTTCTTGTTACTGCAGTGAGGACACCCGGATTCAAATTTATAAATTTCTGACCTTGGAGTAACTGCAGTAGTAACGGTGCGTCATCTTTTCTTTCGGCAATGGTAACGCGTTACCTTGTTTTTAAAGGAAACGTAGGGTGGTAACACGTTCTTCTTTTGTTAGCGTAACGAGCTTTTGCGAATGCTACGCGACAAGCCGGCATGCGAGGTAAGTTAACGCCAGAAGTTTATTCTTGTTAACCATTTGTTAACCTTTTTACACGGTGCAGTGCCCTGACGGACACCGCGGACGTGGACGTGGACGGACAAGCCATTGCCTTAAGGGGCTTCGCCCCTAAAAATCAGGAGTGGAAGCTCTCGCAACGCCTCATCAGCGAAAGTGAAGCCAGCTTTTGCCCTCCAAAGATCTCAAAAACATGCTTTTAGGGGCGAAGCTCCTTAAGCCGTGGGTCGTGCGTCCTCGATGTATGTAGTTGTAGGTAGCCACCTCTCGTTTAGTTCTTGGAATGTCAGCTAGATGGCGGTACTTGTATATGATGAATATATTTAGGGGCGAAGCTCCCTATAGCATCACCTCGGCGGTCCTCGGTGATTCATGCATCCTGAATAGCCAGTAGGCACTGGATTTCGACCTCCAAGGTAGTGCCTGTGTGAGATGTCTCCTGTGCGTGATTAAACAATAAAAAAATTCCCAACGTACATGTAAAATTAAAGTGAGCTGCGAGTCACCATGACTCTCATCGACCCTTTAGTATAAATGCGCCCGATCTCACGTCATTGATGATGTACTGCGCAGAATTTGCGGAAGATTACCGGTTTACCGACGCACCTCCGAAGCTTCGCCCACTCATCATCATTCACTCCGTGGATATCGTGTCGTCATCTCCAGTTCTCGTCTCATTTCCGAGAGGGCGCTGTCCTATAGACATGCGTACAATATGGCGGTTGGGTGAAGGTACGCTAGATGGCGTTGGCGGTGCAGCTGCTCTCCGATTTGCGCGGACCGCCGTACGAGTGCGCTTGCCGGATCGTGCTGCTTGGCGGACTATGGACGAAGACCGGTCGTTGAAGTTTGAATAAAATTTCACACACACTATCGCTTTGATTACTGCTGGGCGAAACCACTGAAGATTTCACGGTGTAACCATGATTGCTTCAGTCACCATAACTCTCATCGACCCTTTAGTATAAACGCGCCCGATCTCACGTCGGTGATGATGTACTGGGCAGAATTCACGGAAGATTCAAGGTTTACCGATGAACCTCCGCAGCTTCGCCCACTCATCATCATTCACTCCGTGGATATGCTGTGTTTTTTTTTTTGTGTAGCCCACTTAGAGATCAGGTGGCTTCGATCTGTTAGTGTAAATTCTACGTTAGTTATAAAATAAAAGAGTGCAGTTTCCGACGAAAGTAATATATCAAGGTTAGTATTGGTGACTTGATCTCCAACAATATTTGCGAGGACTTCCAGCCATACAAAGGAAAACTGGTAACACTAAGACACACCTGGAGCAGTATCAGACCTGAAAAACTTGCCACATTAAACAATTTCTGTAAACCTTTTTTGAATGTGTCCGCCCCTACTATACTCCGTTTCACAAGCTGTTGGCAGTATTGTGGAAGGTACGGGCGCCCTCAGCCAATCATGACAGAGCGCACTACATAATTGTGTTCCTGCGCGAATGTCGGTAGCGTCTCGTCCTCTTGGAAACGCTGCACCACCTTGGCGGTAGTTGGAATTTCAACTCTCAAAAAAGATGTACACCACCCAACGAAAGACACTCAGGGTCAAAATCGTCCAGCTTCTTCGCCCGATCACAGCATTTCTAATAAGAACGCTTCTTCAGTGGTAGGACCCTGCCCGCGTTCTCCGCCAGCGCTTTCCACCGATAGAGCGTTCGCTCGCTCACCTGGATAGGTTTTTCCGCCCTCTTGGTGAGTGAATCAACGCTTGCACTCTCCCCGCACTCGACGTGACGCGCTAGCGTTTAAAGCTATCTGCTTCACCAGCTTGGGGAAAATCGTCCACACGCGAAGTATGGCCCACCGGCGGCTGTTTGTGGGACGCGTTGAAGACACACGACCAACTCGGGCGACGCCATGTTGCCGAACAGCGGTGCATCACTACCTCACAACAAGCCTCCGCTCAGCCGCGTCCATGCGGTCTTTTTCTATTAATTCCACGAATTATTAAAACGCTTTGGACGCTTTTAAACATCAATCCTGATCATAACTGTCACTTTGTGCGTTTGTAGTGTGCAAAATAGTTTTGGATTGCTAAAATAGTTGAGGGACTATTTGCTGTGCTCTCATAGCCCCGATTGGTCGAGAGAGCTCTACCTTCGGCTGCACTGCCAACAAATTGTGAAACGGAGTATAGTAGCACGTTTTGCTCCAGTTTAAGCGATAATAAAAAGAAGCAGAAGCAGTGCACGAAGCAAAACAAATGAACTTCGAAAGACAGTGGCGTCATTTAAGTCGAGAATCGTGAGCCGGTACGAGAGCGCGAACGCCTAATTCTTGCACGGAACGAAATGGTTCTTGCGAAACGAAAAGGTATCTCGAATTGCATGGTTGGTGGAAGCGGTGCTGGCAGTTGGAGCTGAATAATTTAACAGCCCTCTCTCTTTCGGTTCACGCCCACTCAGGACTTAGTTCGTGATGTGGCAGTGACTATGTAGAAAGAGTGAAGCTGCAAGCAAGCTGAGGCAGCGAAGGAAGTCGAGAATCTCTTCCAGGCAGGTGAGAACATTTCGGGGAGGCAGGTGCTTCGAACATACGGAGCCTTGCGGTGTCATATAGAGCCCAGATCTCCTCGAGAGCTGCACGCAATCGCCTTTAGTTCTCTCGCAATCCCAGTTCCGCCCTTCGTTAGTTCCTGTGCGTTCGAGTTGAAAGCACCGACAGCTGGGACGTGGTCGAGGAGGGAGGAACAAAATTGCGGACCTAACGGGTGTTACTACGTCCCTCACTGTACTTACTGTGGACGCTACTTCTCTCTCTCTATCCCTCTCTTCTGCAGTATCGGAAGTTTTCTGTTTTTTTTTTTGTCAGCATTGTTCTTTGCTCAACTTTTTTTTGTTTCTTTTTTTTTATTGGTGTGGAGCTGGTGAGAAAACGAAGAAACTTAGTAGACTATTCTTGTTTGCTCAATATAAACCGTGTAGCGGGCAAAATTTTACCGCAATTTCAGAAGTCTAATGTTATGTCTCAACTGCCGCAAAATATTGTATGATACAGCTTTTGGGTCAAAGTTATAACCTAGGCCTCAAAAAACGCTAGCTGATCTTTTTTTCGCAAGCTTAAAACGAGTCCCTTTTTTTAAATAATATGCCCGGGAATTCTGGAATTGTGATGGTTACCGTTCATATATATGGATAGTCTTAATTTGGCGACCAATACGCCTTGCGTGCATTACATCGCAATTTCTTGACCAGGTTCAAGTGCTTTCAATTGAAGTTTTTTCTTAGTTTTTCGTAACTTCATCTGCTTGCGGGCTCCAGATCACAAAGCGCAAGTAGGTTTTTAATTGAGTCCTTCGCGTGTTGCGAGATCTGCGATGTGGATTTAGTACGACAACCCATGGGCAGCGTAAACAGATCGACGGTGTAGAGTCGAACTAGGGCAACGATAAAACAGATTGCGAATAATTGCGTTGAACTTAGTTTGAAACTTTCCCTTTTAGCTTTTGGCGAAGCATCTCTTTCTCGTGAAGTGTTGGAGGCATGTAGGATAGGTTGTTGACTGAGCGAGCGATAGCGACAGAACAGTAACCTGAAGGGCAAGTACCGCTCACATAAGTCACGCTACTGCACGCCATCAGGCCTCGAGTTGTTCCATAATACGAATACACGGAAAATAACATGTAAGGTAAAGACAATGCCTTCGCTTTGTGCTACCATATAGCTTATTCAGAGTACGTAGGTTAAAGTGGACCAGTTTAGAACTCAAACTAGTACGAACCGACTCAATTGTATTTGAATGCAGTAGACTTTTTCCAGGCGTGTTTAGCGACTCAACCGGCTTTTAGGAAAACAGATGTTCGTGCTTCACTTTAACGCTCGCTCTAGAGGTCCGACAACATTGCATTTACACGAATCCGGAGACCGGTTTTAGGGTCTCACAACCCAGATTGACTCGACTTGACCGGTTTTCAGATGTATGTAGTTTCTCGGACGAATGCAGCACGGCTTAGACGAAGACAGGAAACAAAGCAACTTGTTTATCTTGTGTTTATCTGTGTCTCCTGACTTCGTCTATGTAGCGCCGCAATCGTCCGAGTACGTACTAACTCGCCCAAGTCAACGTAATAATGGCTCGTAGTTAATGCGGATAAATTCGTATTTGCCCGATTCACTGCATTCATACTCTATATTTCTATATTGGAGCACGCTGGTGCGACAATAACAAATAGGGATCAGAAGCCAAGTGGTATATTGGAGGTCTACAGAGGAAACTTCAATTTTTTTCGGCTTATTCAAGTTCTTCCGTCTGACGTTTATTTGGTTTTACATGCACGTTAAAGAACAAGAGATCAATATTTCCGGACCCTCCACTACGGTTTGTATCATAATTCACATCGTGATGTTGGCACGAGGAATCACAACAATTATAGTTATTATGGGTCTTTTCTGGTAGGGTTCCATTGAATGTACTGAGGAGACTAGGGTCGGCGAACTCACTCATGAGTCGACTCACTCCCGGACTAAGATCGGGCCGTGAGTCTGAGTTCTGTGTGAGTCCGGGTGAGTAATATTTTAAGAGTTTGAGTCCGAGTGAGACCAGTTGAAGAAAATTTTCTCGTGAGCGTGAGTCCAAGTGAGTTCGGCTCTAGAAAAGTTTGGTGAGTCTGAGTCCGGGAGTGAGTCCAAAGCGCAAGATATATTTCTTGAGTGAGTCTGAGTGAGTTCTACATTTTTTTGCCGACCTATGCTGAGGAGTGTTGTCAACCAACAGCACTGAACGACGACACAGAAAGAAAGACAACACACTATGTGCAACCAAGTAGCAGAGGCAAGCATTGTTCTCAAGTTCCACGCCATGTCTGATTTTTTTATGTGTTAGGTTTCACCTTCAGTTCGACAGGCAACATTAGCTCGTACTGGCACTAATTTTCCGCTGAAATTCACTATTTTCAATATAACTACGCACTTTTTCTATTACCTCTCTCGCTCACTCACTATTTAAAAGCTTTCCATAGTTCAATGTACGCTGATATCAGAAAACAGACATGGGAATCCGACTGAATATTCTCGAAGAATTACAAGATCAAACATGGTGAAAATCGACATACACGCCACACACTCACCATCAGGACGTTGACAGAATTTTCAATCGGACTGTATGTATATTCTTGCGTGTGTTTGTATGTCTCCATGCATATATATACATATGAAAAATTGAAAGTTTTGGGGATTAATCGAGCCCCCACTCCTTCCTCTGGCTACGCCAGAGCTCCACATTGTTCAGTTACAGTTCTGAATCCCCACAATCTGCCATCGCGACTACATCCACTTTTATTAGTGTGTTACATTTTTTTGCTGATTCATATAAAAAAAGGCAACAAAACGACGACAAAAAGATACAGAGACGTTTAAAACGTGTGTGCGTAAGGTTGCTGCGGGAACGAGTTAAAAAGGCACACGGGAAGCTACTGCCTTAGAACTGGTGCCTGTCGTAAAGTCCAGCACCTCGTTCTTTTAATACACAAAGTGTCGCAATCTTTTTAGGCGTAAAATAGAAGAATGTAGACCACGTTACGTACGATCCCATTTTTTTTTTCAATCCACGGATACCTGTTTTTTTTTTTTTAGCGCATGTCTATTTACTGTGCCTGCCGCCTTAAGACTTCGTGAGCTTAGAATAGGCGCGCTTTAGCTAAACAACCAATGTGGGATCACAGAGAAGAAAACCTTCCTAAAAGGATTTCTGTGGACCAAGCAATATTCTACGTTTTTGACTTGGTTTTTTTTAGCGCAGATATGGATTCCAGTAATAGAGCAATGCACATTTCGTGACGACAACAGTTTTAGGAAAAGAACAAACGGCATGCCATTGTGACATTATGACCGAGACGGCTTAAGATCATTTCACGACAACAATACAATCCTGCCGACCATGGCAGAACGTTTTTTCACCAAATAGCAACCCGGTCTAAGACTTTTGAGTAGCCAAGGTGATTTCGTTGTACATATCGCGTTTTGCACTCGGGGGCGGAAGTCGAAGTTAAGCCGAACTTGATTGAATGCTTAACAAGGCGCCAGTTCTCTTTTCGTCTTTCTTATATATAAAACTCTTTTCATGACCAGTCTGCCATATCCTTGAAGTTGTTTCTTTTTTTTTTTGCTCCACATCCAATTCCAGCGAATTCCCACTCAATTCTGAACAAAGAAGGCCAATCCTGGTATTGGCTTTTCTCTACGGATTTGGGAGCAGTTCATTTGCAAAGAACATTTTATGCATTCTTCCAGGAATTGCTTTCAAGAAATGGGTCCGGCAACGAGATATGATGATATGATCTATCCAATGTGGCTGGCAGCAGTCTTAGAAGAAAATTTTCAACTACTAAATTAGGAAGAATTAAGATTATAGATTAACGGATAACACCTAAACAACCTACAGTTTTCAGATTCCCATTGTGCTCTTCAGCTATGATGAGGGCCGATTGGCAAGCCGTAATGGATGACCTAAAAGAGACAGGATTAAAGTGGGGGTTGAAAAGAAATATACAGAAGACAATTGTAATGCCAAAAAGCCTGGCGTAGAAACAAGAATTCAAATATTTGGCAACCGGCTCCTAGACTGTAACAATATATATATATATATATATATATATATATATATATATATATATATATATATATATATATATATATATATATATATATATATATATATATATATATATATATATGCACGAATAAGAAATTCCTCGACGAATAAGGATGAGCGGGAGCGCATACTGCAGGTATTTCTAGATCACGAAAAGGTAGGCTACCACTGTCTTTAAACGGAAACGTGTAGAATCATTGCATACTGCTAGTACTAAGATATGGGACAAACTTGAAAGATAACAAATAAACACGAGAAAGTTAGGAACTACGGAGCTTGTTATGGATCTGCAAATTGTCGGCGTAACATTGCGGGCCAGGAGACAGACGAGCAAACAAGAGTAAACCCATATCTTTTTACGTGACATAAGACTTGTGCTAAACTTTGCGGGACAGGAGACAGAAGAGCAAACAGGAGTAAACCCATATCTTTTTACGTGACTTAAGGAGATACTGGTGCTAAAATTAGGCGCCGGTGACTCCTTGGCTCTCAGAGAGGTCGAACATAGAACATTCGTGGTATACATTGAGAACATACAAGGCTATTTTGCAGTTAGAGATTGCTGATACCCGCTGTGCCACCAGATGTCAGTTACTATTTTATTACACAGAAAGGCAGAGGGAATAGCCCTACGAAAACTTTACTAGCAGTGATTGGCTTCGTAAATGTAACGCTTTTCATGTGTTTATTCGATTACTCTATGGTGGCAAGACAGTTTAGGCGCCTGCCATTTTGTCACTGGTGATCGCGAGTATGTCTACAATGGACATTGTGTCCGCTTCTTGAATACACCCACGCATCGATTCCCGATCATTGTTAGGGCCACAAAATTTAAGCGAATTTTCTGGGTGCACGTTCATAGGACGTACTATGCGACCGAAGCGGATTACCGCAGTAAATCATTAAATCATTACCGCAGTAAATCATTAAAGGGACACTAAAGGGCAAAACGATTTTTCGCGCACTAGTTAAGTACAATTTCACAATCCCGAAAACACCACTCTTACCGTGACACGACGATTGGTAAGCGAGAAAACTCGCCAAAAGAAAATGCGGGTGGAGACGCCACCTTGAGATTCGCGCACCAAACACCGTGACGTCATAGATTCTGAAGGCGTCCACTGAGTCCTACGTAGCTTCTAATCGACAAAAAATGGCGTGCATTGTCATCTGTGAGTGCCATAGATCTAGCATACGAAGTTTCAGAAAATTTCATCGAGCCAATGTCGCGAAAATACCAAAAATACATTTGCAATTTCTGACGTCACGCGCACACATAATTTATTGATTTTTTTTACAAATATCTTATGGTGCCCATGTAGGGCATTTTGTAAAAGGGGTTGGGGGCTTGGTGATGTATACATGCAAAGAGCGAAAATAAAGGGAAAAAAACTTCAATAAAACGATACTACTATTGCCGCCATAAGGAAAGTTCCAATTCATAACTTAAGTTATACCTTAAACCAATAGCTTGAGGAGTACAAATTTTAGTGAATCGAGCAAAAGTGCCGCATCTGTATCATAACTCATAGGACACAGGGGGAGTGAAAATCTGTCGCAAAAAGATCGCTTCCAAGGAAAGACAAATAAAACACAGCGGCGCATCTTTCGATATCACTCAATTGCCATCCATGCTCATCTATAGTACGAAGACGCAGCTGAAAATATAATTTTGCGCTCGGACTTCTGGAACTGTAGCGTTCATACGCCGACAAGTACAGATGGAGTTATGAAACAACTCCGCCGTTTTCGTAGGAGTGGCTTCATGGAGCAAATGCGGTATAGATAAAAATAAGTGAAAAGAGAACATCAACCACGAAAGGAGACGGGAAGCAGCTCAAGAATAAAAAGCACTTGAGCGTTTCCTCTTAAATAATAGAAAGACTGATATTAAGTTTTTTTTTTTTTTCACTATGAATGCCCTTAAAGTGAGCCCTGCAGTCAGTCGCCTCGGAGGGTAGTGGCTGATTGCTCGGCTGCTGACCCGAAGGTCGCGGGTTCGATCCCGGCCGTGGCGGTCGCACTTCGATGGAGGCGAAATGGTAGAGGCCCGTGTACTGTGCGATGTCCAGTGCACGTTAAGAGCACCAGATGGTCAAAATTTCCGGAGCCCTCCACTACGGCGTACTCTCATAATCATATCGTGGTTTGGGACGTAAAACCCCAGATATTATTATTATTATTATGAGCCTGCAGTCAACGCATTTCAGTAGGTATAGCAGCGGCTACTGTATAACCCCGTTCATCAGCAGAGCGCGTCGTCTTGTGTTTCATTCGCGTATTCGAGGCTTTACCTAAACCGATTTTCTCTAAAGGCCCCTAATCCACACCGTGTTCAAAGATGAGAGATTAGTTTCTTTCTCGGCCATTCACTACCCTTCGTACAGGCGATAACTCCGCCTCGCCGCTTATTTCTTCATAAAACAGGTAAGCAACGTACGCACTATATGTTGAGCCTCTAAGTAATTCGCGCTTTCGGCTACACGCTGTTGTATCCGCATACGCAATC